>JAQNDB010005214.1:0-20459 GCA_029204045.2 Tillandsia leiboldiana | reverse complement strand
GGTCATGGCAGATGCCACGCGGGGCCGGTGACCGCGCGGGTTGTAAGACCCGAAACACCGCGGGGGCGGCCGTGTCGCTCGACGCGCGGGGGCGCCACCGCCGGGTCAAGTTGTCTTTAGTGTTTTTGAGTTGTTGGCTAGGTTTAACACTATTATATTTCTGATCTGACGCGGCTCTTTGGGGAATACTTCTAGGTCCGGCGTCAACAGCGAGCAAGGTTCGGTTACACGGAGTGCACGTTCCGCATAATCGAAGTGGGTAGGTGTTGGTTATTACCGGTGTGGTGTCGTTCCACGGATACTCGTTTGATAAAGTAGATATGTTGATTTTTTGACTAACCCCATTAGCATGTGAATCCCTGTTATTATGTCATTCAAAGCGGCTGCGGTCGCAGGTGCGTTATATATTCTGACTAAAGCGGCTGAGGGTAGCAAGGCAATAAATACACTCATATTGCTTACACGCACACCGGCAGTTTGGCCACTGCTCAGGTTATTTTTTCGGAAAGATGGTAAGTCGTTTTGCCCGTGTACCCCACAAGGGGAGGTTAGTGGGGACCCCTCAAGGAGAGGCGACTGCTGCTTGGGCAGTGTAGGGGTTGGAGGCACCAAGAAGATGATACGGTATGGGGTTGGGGCCCAAAAGTTCTGAAAGCTGGGGTAGGTGCCCAGCGGGACTTCCAATAGGGATTTAGCGATACATGAGGGGGGGGGAAAGTAAATGCTCCAGTGATTCGGTGTGGTCCTTTCTATTATCGCGTTTACTTGCATGTTTTCTACTTATCAGTCACTGACAACCCACACTGTGACAGGTCCCGAGTAGGGGTGGAATTCGGGACGACGGTGAGGCATCAGTTAGAGGACACTAGCCATGAGGCTAGTAAACGATACGTTATTTTCTTTACTTTTGGTTATTCTTTTATACTATGGTTAGTTAACGTGATTCATTACTGTGGTTTCTTATGGATGTTGGGTATGAGGATTTTCTTGTAATTAATTGGTGAATGTTAGGATGTGTAATTGCGGCTTGTTTTCAAACGCAAACCGGTTTCAAAAGTGTTTTCAAAGCAGGCGCCGTGTGGGCACCGATTTTAAAACCCGTGGATTTATCCTTTCAAGTTAATAGCCGCTCAAAGAGTTTGCGAAAACATTTTGGAAAACTGGGAGTCGAGTGGACACCGATTTTCAAAACCCATGGGTTTACGCTATAGTCTCTATAAGATAGCGGTGATGGTTTGATTACTATATCCTCTCCTCGTTGCCTGTCATGGTTAAAGTATTTGACTTGTTGGTGACGCCGTGCATATACAAAGGAGACTCCGCCCGTTTGGAGAGTGAGTTTGTATATGCGGCGGGTCTGATACGCGCCGGAGGCAAGGTTCATTTAAATATTTAAGAAAAAAAAATGGGTACGATTCCGCTCTTTTAGAACCTCCGGGGCGTGACACACGGAAAGATATCACCTTTCCGTATCCAAAATTGTCGAATTTTGGGTTGTCTTGATTCATTGTGGCCGGGAGTTGATAGCTTTGACTGTTGGTCCATCTTAGGTCTTTGCCTCGCAATGATCCACTTGTATGATTGATGTTGTGGCTCGGACCTTTGGTGGATTGAGTGAACTCCTTTGACTTGATGAGTCTTTTGATTCCGTTGAGTTCGCTCCATAGATGAAGTTGCCGTTGCCGAAGAATTCCTCTTTCTCTTTTTCGGGCACGACTTCATCAAATGTCCTTCATGTCCACATTGGTGACAAGTTCTTCCTTTCAATTTAGTTGTGGAACTTGAAGCCTTCACAGTTTGGTTCTTTTTAAATCCCAAACCAACCTTGCTTGTTTGACCTAATCCGGCATACACTCAAGTTTCTTGGAACCGGTTGAAATCCTTTGTATGTCGATTTAAGTTGATGAACTTGCTTGGTCAAAGCTTGGTTGCTGACATGAATCTCCTCAAACTGTTTTTTAGAAAATCAATCTTGTTAATATGGGAATTAACGATCGTTTCCGATTGATTTATCTTTTCTTGGAGGATTTTATTATTATCCAATAAAAGCTCTCGTTCCTCCTCGAGATCATGAAGTTTGTTCTTTAAAGCATGATTCTCGTCTTGAATCTCAAGTCGTTGCTTCCTCAACTTCTTAATATGCTTGGCCATCTTCTTTGATTCCGTAAGAAGTTGTTGATATGCCTCAACGAGTTCTTCTTCGTCCGACTCCCCCTCACTTGATGACTCTCCGCCGGATGTTGATGTTTCATGCAAAATCAAAGGAATAGAGTCAGTGATTAAAGATGATAAGCAAACATTAGAAGAGGGAATTTGAGAGGCATGAAAGGCAACAACTTTTTCCTCTTTACTTGAGGTCGATTCATTAGAAGTAGAATCGTCCCAAGTTTTTGCTTGCAAAGCCTTCTTTTTATATGATTTCGGAGAAGGACAATCCGTTGAAATATGGTCGTAGCCTTTGCATCTATATTCGAATTCATCTTTTTCTTTAGAAGGTTTTGCAGAGCTTTGAGGTTAGAGGATTTAGAACCCGATGATCCTTTAGATGGTTTTGAGGATGAAGATCCATGGTTCGATTCTTCCAAAACTTCCGACGAAATTTCTTTATGATCCGCGCCAATTGTTCTTCAAAATCGGCAAAAGAGATTTCATCGTCGGAACTTGATTCGCTATCCTCTTCCTTTGTTGATTTGAATGCAATACCTGTAAGCTTAGAAGAAGACTTGGAAGAAACTTGATTAGTAGGAAAAGTCATCTCATAAGTTTGCAAAGCACCTACTAATTCCTCTACTCTCAACTCATCCGGATGACTAACGGTTTCAATGGCGGTAACCTTTGCCCTAAACCGTTCCGGAAGAGTCCGAAGTATCTTTCTTACAACTTTCGACTCCGGGATCTTTTCTCCTAAATTAGCACAAGTATTGATTATATCTTGAGTCTTGTGTAATATCTGTAAACAATTCATGCTCATCCATATGAATAGAGTCAAATTGACTTGTAAGCATCTGGAGCTTTTGAATTTTTACTAGATTAGTACCCTCATGTGTAATTTTGAGAATATCCCAAATTTCCTTTGCGGTTTCACACGCGGAAATTCGTGTGAACTCAGTCGAGGAAAGAGAATTAAATAAAGCGTTCATACCTTTTCCATTGTAAGAAATCTTTCGAATTCCTCTTTGGACCATCTAGAGCGAGGTTTTGGGGTAGTAGAATTTTCTACTTCCTCAACAGAATGCACCCAACCGTATTCCACGGATTGCCACACCCGCTCATCAATTGCGATGAGAAAAGCTCTCATCCGCACTTTCCAATAAGCATAATTAGTCCCATCAAAAAGAGGAGGTCTAAAAATATTACCACTTTCACCCGACATGATAGATAAACCTAAAACCCGCTCTGATACCACTTGTTGGATTTTTATATTAAGGATCCACAAGGATCTAAATAGGTACTATCAAACAACTAGAGGGGGGGTGAATAGGTGTAATACTTAAAAACAAATCTCAGTGCAAAATAAAAACCAATGCGGAAAATAAAATTAGCACACCGAGATATACGTGGAAACTCCAATCCAGGAGAAAAACCACGGGACCAACACGCAATAACAATCCACTAAGAATAGAAGAATAACAAGGTGATTACCGACTCCACGGACTCAACCCCTCCTTCAACTTCTTCGGACCTTGCGCTCCACCGATTGCACGTCCACTGCACACGTTCTAAT
The DNA here is from genome assembly GCA_029204045.2 of Tillandsia leiboldiana. Taxonomy (NCBI): domain Eukaryota; kingdom Viridiplantae; phylum Streptophyta; class Magnoliopsida; order Poales; family Bromeliaceae; genus Tillandsia; species Tillandsia leiboldiana. Next base: position 16,735 of record JAQNDB010005214.1, on the reverse strand, counting down.
CCACGAACGCCACTCGAATCCACGAGCACACGTTTCGAATCCACGAAACGCCTTCAACACACCGAATCCACGATGCTACGTCGAATCCACGACGCTAACTTGTTACGGAATTTGAGTTGGCGTAGTTTCGTGAAAGTCTCAAGTCTTGAAGATTGAAGGTGAAGAAAGTTGGATCATTTAACTCAATCTCAAGAAAGAAGAATTCAAAAGGATCAGGTATGTTTAACTAAAGATTTTGTGTGATCCGAATACTTCTTGTAGTGTAGAAACACTTGGAAGAATCTTTCATTGCATAAAAATCAAAAACTGGACTTGGGACATGTTCAGGATCCGGATCAGGTTGTTCGATCCGGATCCCGAAGGTGGTTCGTTCATACACCAGTTCAATCCGGATCGTAGCCTCTCTTGATCCGGATCCCGAACACTGAGTTTACCATCTTCCTTGAACGATCCGGATCAGGCTTCGCAATCCGGATCCCGAACGTTGATGTTTGGTGAACTGTATGAACGATCCGGATCAAGCACTTCGATCCGGATCCCGAACCTTCGTTTTTCTGGAATTGCCTGACTCGTTACGACGATCCGGATCACAGCTAATCCGATCCGGATCGCCGTCCGTAAAATTTCCAGAAATGTTAGGTTTTTGATTCTTATCTCCTTCCTAGGGTTTCTAACCTATAAATAGACCCTATGACTCTTTTTCTAGGGTTAATCCAACGTAATCCAATAGCCGTCATTTTCATATATCATCTTATACGGCTCTAGATCCACATATAGAGAAGAAAGGAAATCATTAGAGAATACTCTATGTTTCTTCATCTATATTGATTAGTTTGATTCTAGGTTTTCATACTCACATCTTGAGTTGAATCAAACTAATGAATACTTAGATGGTATTTCCGATCTATCTTTGATCTAAGTATTCGGCGGATCATCACCACCCAAAAACAACGATTTACCCCAAAATCGGCGCGTGGATTCGCGTGTCCTTGTGGATTCAAGGTTCAACCGCTCTCGTGGATTCGGAGCGAGGCACGTTCGTGGATTCGAAGGGTGCTATTGGGTGAAGACCGTGGATTCGGTCGGACGTCGTGGATTCGACGTTGGACGCCGTGGATTCGGCGTTGGGCGCAGATCGTGGATTCGAGAAGCGTCGCGGAGCGAGCGGAGAAGATCCTCTAGGAGCGTATGGAAAAGGTTGAGTCGTAAGTGTGTACGGTAAATCACCTTGTACGTGTTTTAATTCTAGTGGATTTCTGCCGTGTTATCGGTCCCGTGGTTTTTTACTCCGGTGATGGAGTTTTCCACGTAAAAATCTTGCGTGTTATTTTTATTTCCGCATTGGGTTTTTATCGCAACGATTTTTGAGTGTTTATACGTTTACACCTATTCACCCCCCTCTAGGTGTTTTTTCCCCTATTTAGATCCTTATTACATATAACCCAACAAGTGGTATCAGAGCGGGAATAGGGTTGTAAACAATGGTTGAAGGTGGAAACATCAATCGACCCCCGTTCTTCGATGGAACAAATTATGCGTACTGGAAAGTACGGATGAAAGCCTTTTTAATTTCCATCGACGAACGGGTGTGGCAATCAATTGAATTAGGATGGTCTAATCCAACTGAATTTATTGGTGATGTTCACACCTTAAAACCTAGGTCGAAATGGACCAAGGAAGAGTTAGATTCATCTTCTTACAATGGCAAGGGAATTAATGCTATTTTTAATGCCTTATCTCAAACTGAATTCTCTCGCGTCTCGGCATGTGAGACTGCGAAAGAAATCTGGGATGTTCTTCAGGTTACACATGAGGGAACTAACCTCGTGAAGATTCAGAAACTGCAAATGCTTACGAGCAAGTTTGACTCTATCTTGATGGCAGAAAATGAATCTTTCACGGACTACTATACACGATTGCAAGACATCGTAAACTCATGTGCTAACCTGGGAGAGAAGATTCCAGAATTTAAGATTGTAAGAAAGATCTTAAGAACTCTTCCTGAACGATTTCGCCCAAAGGTTACTGCCATTGAAACTATTAAACACCCGGACGAAATACGTGTAGAAGAATTAGTTGGTTCATTACAAACTTATGAAATGACATTTACTACTAACAATTCTTCTGGAAAGGCATCCACTTCTAAGTCTTCAGGTTATGCGTTGAAAACAACTAAGGAAGAAGACGCGGATACATCCTCCTCAGACGATGACGAGAACCTTTCTATGGAGGAATTTGAGAAGCAGCTCGCTCTCTTGACAAGGAAGTTTCGCCGCAACTTTCGAAGGGGTAATTCAAGCAAATCTCCATCCTTCGGAAAGTCGAACAAAGGCAAGGGTACTTCAAGTTACAAGTCAAGAAAGCAAGAGAACTTCTCAAAGGATAAGAAAAGTTCAGAGGGACAACTACAATGCTTCAAATGTCGAGGCTACGGCCACATTGCAACGGAGTGTCCCAACAAGTATCCGGCAAAGAAGAAGGCGATGCAAGTCGTCACTTGGGATGACAACTCAACGTCAAATGAGTCGTCTTCAAGTGATGAAGAAAAGAGCTCCACGGCATTCCACGCGTCCATATCTTCACCCTTCATGTGCTTTATGGCAAGTACATCCGAGTCGTTGTCCAACTCCACTGTTGAAAAGAATGCAACGGACAATGAATCGGATGATTCGGAAGGTGAAGATTTTGCTCTAGCCTATCACAGACTTTACGGGATTCAAAGAAACCGGCTAAGCAAAACAAGGGGTTGAGAGGGAGATTGCAGGATCTCGAAGAAGAAGTAAAAAGGGTAACTTCTCTCTCGACCGATCTTGAAGTGGAAAGGGATAATTTGATAAAAGCAAATGTTTCCCTTCAAGAGTCCAATGAGCAACTCGAGAAGAACTATATAGATATGGTGAACAAAGCGAACTACTTCTTGAAGCTCTACGGCGAGGCCCGACAGGAAAATTGGAAATGACAGAGACCATTTCCAACTCAAGGATGACTTACAGCAATTTTCTTCTGGAAGGAGTAAGTTGGATAAACTTCTTGGTCTTGGTCAAACAAACAAGTTCGGCCTCGGATACACTCAAACTGGAAACAGTCCAAGTTCGAGTGGGACAGTCTTTGTGCCTCAGTCGGTATCTCCTCCTCCGACACCGGAATTCAAGACAACCAACGACAACAAGCCTACTTCATCCTCTTCGGAATCGTCAAGCACAAAGGTATGTTTTCGTTGTAATTTTGCAGGGCACATTGAAAGAAATTGCAAGATTGGAGCTCAAAGATCAAATCAACCACATCTTGCAACTGCTACCAATAAGTTCACTCCCCGGAATTCAAAGAAGGATTTTTCTAAAGAAAAGGACATTGGTAGTACTTCAAACAAGACGATGACAAAAGAAAAAGATCAATCATACAAGACGTCTTCATCAAGGAAAACTTCTCAACCATTGCCAACATACTCCAAAACTCAAAAGGTTTGGGTATGCAAAGGTGAAACCCTCCTTGTCTTTAATCGTTCTACGATTAAATGTTGTGTAGTTTATGTAGACTATTTTTTTTTTTTTTTTTTCTTTTGGCCGACCCGTCAACCATCTTTGGGAGGTAAATGGTATATTTTCTTATTGGTTGATGATTTCTCTCGGTTTTCTTGGGTAGCATTTTTAAAAGAGAAAGCTGATACGTTTGACTCTTTTCATGAGATTTGCCATCGTATTATGATTGAAAAGAATGAAAAGATCATTCGTGTTAGAAGTGATAGAGGTGGAGAATTCATAAATTCAAAATTCATTGACTTTTGTACTTCAAACATTAAGCATGAATTCTCGGCACCCTATACACCTCAGCAGAATGGTGTTGTTGAGCGCAAAAACAGGGTTGTTCAAGAGATGGCGCGTGTGATGCTTCATAGCCGGAATTTACCGCTACATTTTTGGGCTGAAGCTGTGAACACCGCTGTCTATGTCATTAATCGAGTTTTTGCGCCCAGGAACGTTAAATACACCATATGAGCTGTGGTGTGGTAGAAAACCCAACATCAAATATTTTCGTATCTTCGGGAGTCGATGTTACATTTTACGTGACCGTGAAAATCTTGGAAAGTTTGACTCTCGAAGTGACGAAGGGATTTTTTGGGTTATTCTACGAATAGTAGAGCATATCGAGTATTTAACTTGAATCTAAGACGATCGTAGAATCTATAAATGTTAAAGTAGATGAAGCTTTTCACTTTGCATCTGAAAAATCTACCCTCGATATCTCTCTAGATGATGATTCTCCTGCTAGTGCATCTTCTCATAATAATACTTCCAATATTAATGATGCATCTAATGGTTCTTCAAGTTTATCTGATGTGCAGGAATCATCTCATGTATCTCCGAGTACTCCGTTTCAACAAACGCTACGAATCTCCAAGGATCATCCGGAATCGAATATTATTGGAGATCCACAAGAAGGAGTTAGAACTCGGAGGCAGTTGGTTTGTGGATTCGCTTGCTACGTATCTTTAATCGAACCAAAGAACATAGATGAAGCTCTTCAGGATGACTACTGGATTAAAGCAATGCAGGAAGAGCTCCATCAATTTGAGCGAAACAAAGTCTGGGAATTAACGAAGCCTCCAAAGCAACATAATGTGATAGGTACCAAATGGATCTTCAAGAACAAGAAAATGAGGATGGTACTATCATCAGGAACAAGGCACGATTAGTTGCTCAAGGCTACTCTCAAGTAGAAGGTATAGACTTTGACGAAACATTCGCCCCTGTAGCTAGACTCGAGTCCATTCGTATACTGTTTGCTATTGCTTGTCATTTTAAAATCAAATTATTTCAAATGGACGTTAAGAGCGCATTTCTAAATGGGTTTTTAAATGAGGAAGTTTATGTGGCTCAACCGAAAGGTTTTGTAGACCATAAACAACCTAACCATGTTTTTCGTTTGAAAAAGGCTCTTTACGGTCTGAAACAAGCACCGCGAGCATGGTACGAAAGGTTAACAAAGCACCTTTTGGAGAAGGGCTATACTCGAGGGGGAGCTGATAGGACTCTCTTTGTGAAGCATTATCAAAGCAATTTCATTGTAGCACAAATCTATGTCGATGACATTGTATTTGGCGCAACAAGAGATAATGATGCTTCTAAATTCGCGGAGACCATGGAAAGCGAATTTGAGATGTCCATGATGGGCGAATTGACTTATTTCCTTGGATTGCAAATTAAACAAAATGATGAAGGTATTCACTTGAGTCAATCCAAGTATGCAATGGAGTTGGTTAAAAAGTTTGATCTAGAAAATTGAAGGATTTTCCGACTCCAATGGGAACTAGCCACAAGGGACTTGGAAGTGAATCACATAGTGAGAATGTAGACGAGAAACTGTATCGAAGTATGATTGGAAGTCTACTTTACCTCACGGCTAGTCGCCCGGATATATCTTTTGGTGTTGGGATTTGCGCGAGATATCAATCAGCACCAAAGGAGGTTCACCTGAAAGCGGTGAAAAGGATCATCCGGTATATCAAAGGATCAATTAATTTCGGAATTTGGTATCCTATGGGAACAAGTTTGGATATTGTTGGATACTCAGATGCCGATTGGGCAGGATCAGTGGATGATCGGAAAAGCACGAGTGGTGCATGCTTCTATCTTGGCCATTGCCTTGTTGCATGGCACAGTAAAAAGCAGAATTGCATAGCACTCTCGACTGCCGAAGCGGAATACATTTCAGCTGGAAGTTGCTCAACTCAACTCATTTGGATGAAAAGCGTATTGAGCGACTTCCGGATTTCAGCATCTTCGGTAACAATTCTTTGTGACAACACAAGTGCAATTAACATTTCTAAAAACCCTGTGTTGCACTCTAGAACAAAACATATTGAACTTAGATATCATTTTCTTAGAGAGCTAGTTGAATCAAATACTCTTCAACTTTCATATATTTCAACTGAGGATCAATTAGCTGACATTCTAACAAAACCTTTGGATCAAAAACGTTTTATTCATTTGCGAAAAGCAATTGGAATGCTTTCCTTGAAATAAACTTCTTTTTGAAACCTTTGCTTAGGATAGGTTTTGTTTTTGTTTTGTTTTGTTCATTATCTATGTTTGTACATAGGACATTAATTGAGCATAGATCATAATTGACTTTAATTGCATCTTTTCGCACATTTAGAAATTTATTATGCTTTTGCCATCATAATATTTCACTGTTGCAATGATCATTTATGTTAATTAAATCATCTTCTAAGTGATCAAAGTCAATTTCTCTCTCAATGATCTCTTGGTATAGTCATTATCTTATTTGACTGCTTAGTCGAGTATGAAATCGAGATCAATTTTTGGTTGAATACTTTATATCTTAAATAATTGATAGCCAATTGAGGGGGAGTCAAAGAAAAGTAAAATGCTCAAAAGATGTGGAAAGAGTTACATCCCAATGAGGAGTGTGAAAACTACCACCACATGGAGGAAAGAGCTACCACCTCGGTCGTCCGAGTATTGTGTGCAGCTACCACATGTATACCAAGCATGGTTGTTCAAATTTTTGATTAAGTAAAATGCATGTTGAAATACTTGACTCCGTCAAATTTCAAGGTTGGTATAAGGTGGGTTTTTAAAGAAAGATGCTCAAAGAGCCACTCTCTTCAACAGATTGTCTAGATACATTATCTACTATATTTGGGATTTCAAACATCTATTGATCTTTGTATTTCATTTTCTTTACTGAATTGATGATTTGATAAAGGCATTACTCATAAGATCAAGTTAGATGTAATTGAAGGTGTTCAACTTTAAGGGATTTAATTTTTGTAAATTTTCGTTTCATTTTTGGATATTATTGATAGATTTGGCATAATCTAATTCTTGTTGTATGAAACGATGATTTTTGTTTAAAGTTGATACACATTTGTGCTTACAATCTTTTTCTGGTTTTTCTTGAATTTCTCTGAAATTTTCTAAAGAAAAAGTTGGAGCCGATCCGGATCGGGCAAGATGATCCGGATCCCGAACGCAGGTATTCTTCTGCGGGCTGACGATCCGGATTGGACCTGCCGATCCGGATCCCGAACGCAGTTTCTCACTGCGGGTAGCCGATCCGGATCGCAAGCATGAACTGATCCGGATCGCGGCTAGGGTTTTATAAAGAACAAAAGGGTTTTGATTTCTTTTACTCCAATCTTTTGTTCCAAAGTTTCCAGAGCCTCTCTCTCTAGATTTCATCCTTCTTGGAAGCTTTCAAACTCAAGTTCTTCAACTCCAAGTAAGTTTTATTGATCAAAATCTCGGTTTTTCACCGTTTTTCTCTTTTCCTCCTCAAACGTGATGAATTCTTGGATCAACTTTGTTTGTGGATGGTTTTTGATCAAATTTCTTTTGAAATAAGAACTCTGGGTAGATTAGTTTTGATTATATGCTAGGTATTCTCCTGATTAACGGATTTTTAGGCTTCGATTTCTAAAATTTCGGTTTTAGGGCATATAATAAGGATTTTCGAAAATCATGCAATTGATCTATTTTTAAAAGTCCTTTTGCAAAACTAATTTGATTCTTAGTCTCTCTACATGATTATGATTGTTTGGGTACAATTTTTCAAATCTTTGAAAATTAACAATTTTTTGTGTTCTTGAGTTGTTGCTCACAGGATTTCAATCTTCTTAAGGCACTTGGATCAATGGGATTCTCATGGATCATTCTTTTATTGGTCACTATGGTGCACACTCGGGCCACAAACAAATTAAAGAGAGCTAAGAAAACACAACAAAAGGGTGAGTTTCATGTGATCAGCGACACAGAAGTAGATTGTCAAGAGATAGACTGGACTGAATTAACCGATGATGATGAATCAATGCCCGATGCATCGAAAGAAAAAGCACCCATGGACAAAGGTAAAGCACCTATGACTGCACCAACCATCTCGGTGAAAAGGAAACGACTTGCTCGACGGTTTGGACGAGCACGAGGTTTCATGTCTAACGAACCGATTATTCCGGATTCTCCACCTCGTAAGGAACAAGTGTTCGTTAATGCGGATCGTCTAAGGGCATTTGAGAATCGTGAATGCATTGGTGAGAGGCATGTTAATATTGAGGCTCTACGAGATCACTCCCCTGAGTTTGGCGTTCTGATTGAACAAGCAAATCTTATTCAAGTTTGTCGATTTCCAGAAGTGCTTGGATACTGTCTGCATCTTGTAAGGGCCTTCTATACAAATGCACGGCACCTTCGAGAAATTGAAAACGGTCCAATGGAATTTTACACGAATATCCAAGGCACAAGATTCAAAATTACTCCACAATTGATTGGCGAGGTTTGGGAATGCCTGCCAGCAAGACAGGAGTTAATTACTGAAGGGAAAGGTTTTGACAACACTTGTGGCAAATGGTTATAAAGGGAATTTGTTTGGAAGGAACGCAATCAACGGAGAAATCGATCAGATCCAAAGAACTTCGTCTTGAGTACCGATTTCTAAACTTCATCACGTGTTACAATATCCTTCCAAATTTGCAGACGAAAGTCTTGAGATGGGATCGAATGCTATTTTTGTATCTCTTAGGACATCCGTCTGAGGCAATGGGATTGAATAAACATTCCATACATTATTTGGAATAGAATGACAAGATATGTTGAGCACCCTCATCCCACAGAAAGAATTCCATTTCCACTGATTATAATGAGGATCTTGAAGAAATTTCAGGTTGATATTACTTCACCGACTTATCATCAATGTTTGGGTATGATCGATGAGTCCACCGTTGTGAAGTCCTTCACAAATTGCCCCATGTCACTCCAGTCCCTCCATGCGGAACGAAACCTAGTAGCGGCACTTCCGCGTCACCATCACAACCAGCACCCACACCAGCGGATGAAGCATCAGTCTCATCCATCTACAAAGAACAACAACGAATCTTTTGAGCAGGAACAGATTTCGAAGGCACAGACGAGAATTTCCAATGAGCTGGAGCTCATCACGGCAGCTCATATTACCTTAACTAAGAAGGTCAATTCAATGAACAAGCTGGTGAAAAAGATGTTCTCAAAGATGGGCTGCACGAGCTCTGAAGACTCCGAATCTGATGACTAATTCTTTCCTTTATTTTTTTCTCTTGTGCAGATTTTTAACCTTTTCTTGTGCAGGTTTTTCAGTTTTTAGGACTTACTCTTAGTTCTAGTTCTTAAATTTCGGAACATTTTCTTTAAAATTTTTAACTCTCCTTCAATTTTTGGTAATTTTGGCTTTGTTTGTGACAAAAAGGGGGAGAAAGTTTAGAAAGAACATGAACAATGACGATGTGAAAACTGTGAAACTATGTGAATGTGTGAACATCGAGGTAAGTATAACCTCAACTTAAAAGGTAAGTAGAACTTCAACTTTGGTTTTTCATTTGTTTGAATGCATGCCTCGACTAACTATTCGACTAACTATTTGGGCATGTAATATGACTAACAAGTTGATGTTGGACTAACACTTTGTGACATTTGGTTTTTGATTGCATAGAAGATATGTTGGTTTTTGACTATGATTCTCTTACATATCTGAATTCTCAAATGTCATGATGATCAGATAAACTCTATCTCTGTACTAGGTTTTGAATGCTAAATATTCTTGAGGTATCTAACGATCTCTTTTTGTCAAGAATGATTTCTTTGTGCAGAGAGTACAGATGTCTAAGTCTAGAGTCTGTTTTAGGAGTTTATCTCATGTTTTTAAATTTTTGGATCTCCATTGTAAATTTTTGTTGTATGGTGATAGCAACAAAAATATCTTTTTGAATTTTCTTTAGTGGATCTGTGTTTTGTCACGAAACCGCCAAAGGGGGAGATTGTTACGGAATTTGAGTTGGCGTAGTTTCGTGAAAGTCTCAAGTCTTGAAGATTGAAGGTGAAGAAAGTTGGATCATTTAACTCAATCTCAAGAAAGAAGAATTCAAAAGGATCAGGTATGTTTAACTAAAGATTTTGTGTGATCCGAATACTTCTTGTAGTGTAGAAACACTTGGAAGAATCTTTCATTGCATAAAAATCAAAAACTGGACTTGGGACATGTTCAGGATCCGGATCAGGTTGTTCGATCCGGATCCCGAAGGTGGTTCGTTCATACACCAGTTCAATCCGGATCGTAGCCTCTCTTGATCCGGATCCCGAACACTGAGTTTACCATCTTCCTTGAACGATCCGGATCAGGCTTCGCAATCCGGATCCCGAACGTTGATGTTTGGTGAACTGTATGAACGATCCGGATCAAGCACTTCGATCCGGATCCCGAACCTTCGTTTTTCTGGAATTGCCTGACTCGTTACGACGATCCGGATCACAGCTAATCCGATCCGGATCGCCGTCCGTAAAATTTCCAGAAATGTTAGGTTTTTGATTCTTATCTCCTTCCTAGGGTTTCTAACCTATAAATAGACCCTATGACTCTTTTTCTAGGGTTAATCGAAGAAGCCGAATCCAATAGCCGTCATTTTCATATATCATCTTATACGGCTCTAGATCCACATATAGAGAAGAAAGGAAATCATTAGAGAATACTCTATGTTTCTTCATCTATATTGATTAGTTTGATTCTAGGTTTTCATACTCACATCTTGAGTTGAATCAAACTAATGAATACTTAGATGGTATTTCCGATCTATCTTTGATCTAAGTATTCGGCGGATCATCACCACCAAAAACAACGATTTACCCCAAAAATCGGCGCGTGGATTCGCGTGTCCTTGTGGATTCAAGGTTCAACCGCTCTCGTGGATTCGGAGCGAGGCACGTTCGTGGATTCGAAGGGTGCTATTGGGTGAAGACCGTGGATTCGGTCGGACGTCGTGGATTCGACGTTGGACGCCGTGGATTCGGCGTTGGGCGCAGATCGTGGATTCGAGAAGCGTCGCGGAGCGAGCGGAGAAGATCCTCTAGGAGCGTATGGAAAAGGTTGAGTCGTAAGTGTGTACGGTAAATCACCTTGTACGTGTTTTAATTCTAGTGGATTTCTGCCGTGTTATCGGTCCCGTGGTTTTTTACTCCGGTGATGGAGTTTTCCACGTAAAAATCTTGCGAGTTATTTTTATTTCCGCATTGGGTTTTTATCGCAACGATTTTTGAGTGTTTATACGTTTACACCTATTCACCCCCCTCTAGGTGTTTTTTCCCCTATTTAGATCCTTATTACATATAACCCAACAAAACTCAGCCAATATGAATATTGGCTTCGATGGTGATCCTTTGCTTAATTATCATTGAGGAACCGTAGAAGGAAATCTCTAAGCAAAGACTAGATCAATTCGACAAAAGATAGATCTTGGAAGAACCGTCGAATTGACCTAAAGAGGCTAAAAGAAGAACGATAAAAAACTTAGCCTCTAGGGTTGCTCTCAAGTGTTTTCTTAATTAGTCGGTCGTTCTTGAGAAACCCTAAGTGTCTATTTATATGTTAGAAACCTTTGGAAAGAGATAAGCATCAAAAACTGACGTAACAGAATTTTTCCCGCACGGCGGTTCGGATTAGATTGGCTCGTTCCGGACTGTCGTTGTTTTTCAGAGAATTCCTGAAAAAACAAGGTTCAGGGTCCTGAACAGAATTTTCTGTCCGGACTGGATTTCTTGAAAAAAACAAGGTTCGGGGTCCTGAACAGAATTTTTTGTTCCGGACTGGATTTCCTGAAAAAATAGTTTTTTTATTTTATGCATTGAAAACTTATCCAAGTGTTTCTAAACTACTCAAATGTACGAATCCATTTTCCTTGAGATTGATGTTTATGATCCATAATTCTTCAACTTCAATCTTCAAGACTCAAAACACTGAGTGTCAACTTAAGCTCTTGTTGAATCTTCTCTAAGTCTTCGATTGCTGATTGACAATTTGATCACTTCAAGACTCCGACTCAACTCACGAAATATGCCAACACAAAAAGCCGTAACAGTGCGGATGCTTTGAGCAGAAAGGGACAATAGAGGGGATATCAGCAGCACGATTACTCAGCAGGATGACTTGATCGCGGAGTTCTCGCGATTGTGGTTAGAGGTGGTATCGGCAGGGACGGTCGAGCGACTAATGTCTTTAATAGTCATGCCTACCTTGTTCGAGAGATCCGAGAAGGCCAAGGTACCGATCCACAGTTACAGCTTGTGCGGGACAGGACTTCCCCGGACTAGATGGGGGACTTTTCGGTAGGGACAGATGGCACACTCCGGTTTCGAGAGCGGATTTGTGTGCCCGATTTGCCAGACCTGAAGAGGGAAATCTTGACTGAAGCGCATTGCCTCCCTATGCGGCGCATCCTGGGGCACAAAATGTACAGGGACCTCAAGCATACCTTCTGTTGGCCAAAGCTGAAAGGGGAGGTAACACGGTTCGTAGCGCATTATTTGATCTGTCAACGGATAAGGCCGAACACCAGCGGCCGGCGGGGAAATTGCAACCACTACCTGTGCCAGAGTGGAAATGGGAGCGATCACCATGGATTTTGTCACCGGGTTTCCGCGTTCCCAGCAGGGATACGACACCATCTAGATCGTCGTAGATCGGTTACGAAGTCAGCTCACTTCCTACCCATTCACACGACGTGGACACGAGATCGGCTAGCTCAGACTTACATCAGTGAGATCGTGAGGTTGCATGGAGTACCGGCATCGATAACTTCAGACAGAGACACGCGGTTGTGTCTCGAACTTCTGGCAGAGTCTACAGCGAGCGTTGGGGACCAAAACTTGCACTTCAGCACAGCCTTTCACCCCCAGACGGATGGACAATCTGAGCGGGTGATCCAGATCCTCGAGGACATGCTTCGGCCTGGGTACTTGATTTGGGGGACGGATGGGTCGCGTTACCTACCTCTCGTGGAGTTCTCCTACAACAACAGCTACCAGGCTAGCATCCAGATGGCGCCGTATGAAGCTTTATACGGCCGACGCTGTCGGTCCCCGATCTGTTGGTACGACCTGGGGGAGCGAAAGTTCTTGGGGCCAGACTTGGTAGAGGAGACCGAGGAGAAGGTGCGCCTCATCAGGCAGCGTTGTTGACCGCCCAGAGTCGCCAAAAGAGCTACGCAGACCAGAGACGCCGTGACCTAGAGTTTCAAGTGGGGGAGCACGTGCTACTGTGAGTCTCGCCGTCCAAAGGGATTAAGCGGTTCGGGCTGAGAGGTAAATTGAGCCCACGGTTCATGAGCCGTTTGAGATCTTGAGCGCATCGGCCCGGTGGCCTATCGCCTAGCCACCGCCCAATCTCGACCGGATTCACAACGTGTTCCATGTTTCCATGCTTCGAAGATAGCTCCCTGACCCATTGCGTGTACTCGACGTCACTGCGGTCGAGCTTAGAGAGGACCTGAGCTTTGAGGAAATACCGGTGTGGATCCTAGCACGGGAAGACAAAAGTTGCGCAACCGGACGATCCCCTATATGAAGGTGCTTTGGAGTAACCAGGAAGAACGCGAAGCGACGTGGGAACTGGAGTCGAAGATGAGGGAACACTACCCAGATCTATTCGTCGTGGACCAGGATTAAGTTTCGAGGACGAAACTTGTTTTTAGAGGTGAGTGATGTAATACCCGCCCTCTATTTAGTATTTTAAAATTATTCTACTGTTAGGGGTCCGGCGGGGGTTAAATAGTTTGTTTATTCTGGGCAGACCGTCGGGGCTCGCGGGTATTTTAGGTGCTAGAGCTCGCGAAACGGAGAACGGTGGCGTGATCGATTCAATTCCAACCCCGGGATCTCCCGGAATTGAATTTGAGTTTGCGATCGGTTTGGACGCGCCAGATTTCGTGCTGGCGACCTACACGTCTTTCGAGGGTAACCTGGACCTTTTGTTGGAATTCGATTGGGTTAAGTTGTGATCCGGGGGACTTGGATTTTAATTGTCCGCCTATCTGGGTTCCTCAATCGCTAGGGCAGGCGCGGGCGCGATAAGAATGAGGAAAAAGGAACCCAACCCTTTTTCTCTCTCGCTACAAGACATCATTTGCAGATTCCTAGCGGTGAGACGGGGAGAGGAAAAGGGAATTTTTTCGTCGTTTGAGGATCGATCGGAAACAGCAGACACTATCCTCTCCTTCCTTTTCCTCCAGCGGATCGCAGGTGAGCGTCTTCGTTTGGTGTTGAGTTCTTGTTTTGCACAATCGGTTCGTATCGTTGCGGGGGAAAGCGCCGCCGCATCTGAAGTTTTCGGAGCCGCCGCGCAGGGCTGCCGCAGGCAGCGCGCCGCGCGGCAGGGGCCGCCGCGCAGGGCTGCAGGGAGCGCCGTGCGGGCTGGTGCCGCGCGGGCTGCCTGCAAGCTGCGCGCCGCGCGGCAGGGGCCGCCGCGCGGGGCTGCCGCAGGAGCGCCGCGCGGGCTGGTGCCGCGCGCTGTTGGGTTATGATAATATGGATCTAAATAGGAGAAAAAACACCTAGAGGGGGGTGAATAGGTGTAAACAATAAACAATCACAAATCTTTACGTAATAAAACCCATGCGGAAATGAAAAATAACACGCAAGATTTTTTACGTGGAAAACTCCATCACAGGAGTAAAAAAACCACGGGACCGATAACACGGTGAAATTAACTAAGATTAAACACGTACAACGGTGATATACCGTACTCACATACGACTCATCCTTTTTCCATATGCTCCGAGTGATCTTCTCCGCTCGCTCCGCAACGCGTCTCGAATCCACGATTTGCGTCCAACGCCGAATCCACGGCGTCCAACGTTGAGTCCACGACGTCTGACCGAATCCCGGTCTCCACCAGTAGTACGTCTCGATCACACGAACGTACCTCGTTCTGAATCCACGAGAGCGGTAGCACCTTGAATCCACAAGGCCACGCGAATCCACGCGCGATTTTGGGGAAAATCGTTGTTTAGTTGGTGGTGATAATCTGCCGAATACTTAGATCAAGATAGATCGGAAATACCATCTAAGTATTCATTAATTTGATTCTACTCAAAATCTGAGTATGAAACCTAGAATCAAATTAATTAATATAGATGAAGAAACATAGAATAAATCTAGTATTTCCTTTCTTCTCTTTATGTGGATTTATAAGTTTTTCTCCGTTAATATCTTTCCGTCATTTCCCGGAGTATAAAACTTATCGTGGATTACCCCTAAAAGATAGAATTAGGGTTTACTTATAGGTTAGAAACCATTGGAAGTGGATAAGAATCAAAAACTGACTGTACAGATTTTTACCCGCACGACGGTCCGGACTGGATTATGCTCGATCCGAACTGTCGTCGTTTTTCAGAGAATTCCTGAAAAAACAAGGTTCGGGGTCCGGAACGAAATACTACGGTCGGACTGTTTCATGCGATTTCTGCAAAATTCACGTTCGGGGTCCGGACTGAAACAGGGGTGTCCGGACTGGATTTGTGCATGAACAACCTACGTTCGGGGTCCGGACTGTAGTACCCTGTTCCGGATCCTGAACATATAATAGTCCAGTTTCTTAATTTTTAAGCAATTATAAACCCATCTCAAGTGTTTCTACGTTATAAGAAGTATTCGGATCACTTAACTCATTAGTTAAACGTACTGATCCTTTTGAATTCTTTTTCTTGAGATTGAGGTATATGATCCAACCATCTTCATCTTCAATCTTCAAGACTTAAACACTTTCACGAAATACGCCAAAACAAATTCCTTAACAATCTCCCCTTTGGGGGTTTCGTGACAAAACATAATCCACTTTAGAAATTCAAAAAGATTTTTTGTTGCTATCACCATACAACAAAAAATTTTACAATAGAGATCCAATAAAAAAAATACATGAGTTAAACTCCTAAAACAAACTCTAGACTTAGACGTTTGTACTCTCTGCAAAAACAAAGTAATTCTTCACAAAAGAAAACGTTAGATACCTCAAGAATGTAACAATCAAAAAAACAAACAGAGAGATGACGTTTATACTCACCATGACATTTACAAAATCAGATATGTATTAAAATACCATCAGAGATAGACATATTTCTAAGCATTAAAATCAAATGTCATAAAGTTTGTTAGTAATCAAACAACTTGTTAGTAATATACATGCCCAAATAGTTAGTCAAATAGTTAGTCGAGGCATGCATTCTTCACAGTACAAAAACCAAAGTTGTGGTATACTTACCTTCCAAGTTTCCTTCCAAAGTTCTACGATACCAGTTGTTTGTTTAACCAGTTCAATCTCTCTCCCCCTTTTTGTCACTAAACATAGCCAAATTACAAAATGAAAGGGAAATAAAAAAGTTCAAAAATGTAAGAAATAAGACTAAAACTGCCAACAACAAAAGATTAAAAAAAAAAATTAGATCATTTAGAGCAAGGATCATCCAGACAGACCTGTTGAACTGTACAATCCAATTTGTTCAAAATTCCTTTAAGCATTCTTGATCTTTTGGGCAATGTTTCATTTTATCTGGGTTGTCCATAACTGATTTTTTTTTTTTTGTTGCAACATAAATTGATATAATTTCTTATCATTAGACAATCTCTTCTGTTCACGTTGGATAGAGGACATATATATCTGCTGTGGTGTTTTCTCCTGGGAGGTCGAAGGAGGTTTTTGTGGACGCTGACGATGCATTTTTGGTAACTTCATCCAGGAGATTCTCTAGGCCAGAGGATTGGGCTCGGACGAGGGGTTCATTTACGAATTCCACATGACACCCCGAATCTTCGCTCCTAGTTGACTGCCTTGGTGCTTGAAGAAGATTCATCAGCTTTTTGTTCTGTAAATAAAAACTATCTTCGGCATCAACAGCTTGTTGTACATCTTTACAAAATGCATCCCA
>JAQNDB010005213.1:0-20468 GCA_029204045.2 Tillandsia leiboldiana | reverse complement strand
GATAATTTTTGTAGTCCAATTCTACATTATGCCTTGGTAAAAATATCCGAAATATTAACAACCATATCGACTGATTTAGACACTGCCATAAGTCCTTCAATAAACAGGTTCAAGTAGGAAACGGATTTAGCGGTTTACATTTATTAGTGTCTAGTCCTCTAAAATACAAGTTCAATCGTGAGGGTCCCCTTTTTCCTTTCATTAAGCAGCTCTGTTCATGTTTACTAGTATGGTTGCCATATTGACAAAATACAAGCTCCAATATGCCTAGTGGGTTGTGGTTCAAAATGAAGAGGGTTACAAGGTACCCACCTCGAGCGCTAACATCCTGTCACAAATGCGAAAACCCCACGCTCGCACCAAAACTCACCGCAAAATGTTGTGTGCCAACCTCCAAGAAGATACCATACATATTTTTAGTCCTTCAAACAGCACAAATCTTCCCAAAATACCGATCCAAAATCTCATATTTTCACCATGCGAAGGTGCCAGAAAATTCTAATAAAATCCCCTCGCGTTCCTTGGCGACGAACCCGTCGAAACGATACCGCACGTTCAACCCGATGCTATCACTTGCTGAGATACAATTTGGCAAGGGGTAACACCCCAAACAAAACTTTGGCAGATTTTCGGTACCAAAAGTTACAGAGAAAGGAGCTTCACCTTCAAAAATAGGTTCAAAAAAATCTGAGGAAAATTCCAGGAGATATCCTCCGAGATGTAGATGAGAAATGCCTTTGTGAATCGGCCTCGATCCGTCGCCTGAGCGCGAAGTTATAGCCAAATCAAGCAGGTGCTGTCCAAAACTCTCCGCGAGGAAAAATGGGTCACAAAGAAGCTCGGGACACTCAAAATCCCATGAAAACCATGGGCTACTCAAAATATCAACAAATGAAGCCCTACCTGTCAGAGAGTCCACGGCGCAAAAATCACCGCTACGGAGGTCGGGGGAGCCGGGGGAGCCTAACACCACTGCGAAGTGACGCAACGGGTCGTGGAAGAACGATTGTTGCGCCGCGCCGAAAATGACCAACCTCGAAAAACGCGCTTTCCTAAATCTCAGGATTGAGCGCCAAAAGGGTTTCAGTAGAGGAAGATTTTTCATTAAGGGTTCACTGTGGAAATCCTCACAGAAAGTGAGCAAAAGGCCCCCAAAAGGCCTTTATATAGGCTGCCAACCCCCCCCTCACTTGTCGGATTCGGGCGCCACTTTCGGGCGCCCGAATCCTCAAACAGGTCGGACGGGGGCCGTCCGACCGCTCGAAACTCCCTGGAGCGGCCACGTGTCCCCCGCACAGCAAACAGCCGTGCGGGGCGACTGGCCGGCCGC
Organism: Tillandsia leiboldiana; assembly: GCA_029204045.2. Taxonomy (NCBI): domain Eukaryota; kingdom Viridiplantae; phylum Streptophyta; class Magnoliopsida; order Poales; family Bromeliaceae; genus Tillandsia; species Tillandsia leiboldiana. Next base: position 19,138 of record JAQNDB010005213.1, on the reverse strand, counting down.
GCCACGTGGCCGGTGCGCTGGAGGCGGTGCATGCACCCCTCCGCTGGCCGGCCGACACGTGGCCCGCACTCGAGTGCGGCCATGTGCGGCCGACCAGCCGCACTGTGGCCCTGCACCGGCCTGCGCCCCGAGGCACCGCCTCGGGCACGCGTGGACCGAGTCCAGGTGGACCACCCAACAGCCGGCGACGCGTGTCGTGCGCCCGGTCCACGAGCCCCGCGCCAACCTCCCTGGACCGCGCCGCGTGCTCCCTCCAATCCGGAAGCGCCACGCGGCCACCCGCGCGGTCCATGCACCGCCGCGCCTCCTCCGTGGACCGAGCGACGTGAGCCGCCCAATAATGGGCCGCCACGTGGCACTGTCCGGTCCACGGAGCACCCCCATGCACCGAAATCCCCCGAAACTTCCGGAAGCCCGCATTTGGTCATCCGGACTCCAAATTCGACAAATAAATAGTCGTTTTCAAGCTTTTTTCCGTGCTGAATCCAAATCCGAACTCCGTTTGGCCCAGTTCCTTCTCTAAAATTCAGCAAACACAGCCGAAGACCAAATCAGCTAAAATACCACACAGGGTCCATCTGTGGCACCCCTTTGATGCACCATGGGCCAGACACACCAACACTAGGTGTTCTACACAGTGGATTCAACGGAAAAACTGTACGGGGAAAACAGAATACTACATCCTCCCCCACAAAAGAGTTTCGTCCTCGAAACAAAAGCCATACCTCAAGCCGGGGCCTCGAACAAATAGGGGTAAGCATCCAACATCGCTGACTCTAGCTCCCAGGTAGCCTCGCGCTCATCACGACCGCTCCAGAGGATCTTCACATAAGGGTGGCCCTGTCTTGCGCAGCTCTCTAACCTCGCGGTCTAAGATCCTCGATGGCCGCTCAACCAAGCTCAGATCCTCAGCAATCTCCAGTGGGGTGAAATCGATGATTGTGTGACGGATCATGAACATACTTCCTCAGGTCGATACATGGAATACATCGTGAACACCAGCAAGCCTGGGGGGGAGTGCAAGCCTGTAGGCAACTGGCCCTATGCGCTCCAATACCTCAAAAGGTCCAATATAACGAGGGCTCAGTTTCCCACGAATCCCAAATCTCCGGATACCCTTTGAAGGCGAAACCTTCAAAAGACATGATCTCCAACCCCAAACTCAAGGTCTCGCCTCCGCACATCGGGCGTAGCCTCCTCTGTCGGCTTCTGAGCTGTCTGAAGATGTTGCCCTGATTATCCTGACTTTATCCTCTGCCATCTCGCAACAACTCTGGACCCAAAGTCCGTCTTTCACCCACATCGCTCCAATAAAGTGGGGAACGCCTTGCGTCCATACAATGCTTCGAACGGAGCCATCTGGATGCTCGCTTGAAAGCTATTGTTGTACGCAAACTCTGCCATGATAAGTGTCGCACCCATCCTCCTCCAAAGTCTAGCGTGCAAGCCCGGAGCATGTCCTCAAGAATCTGTATAGTCCGCTCTGACTGTCCGTCTGTCTGTGGGTGAAAAGCCGTGCTGAAACTTAGCTGCGTCCCCAAAGTGGCCTGTAGACTCCTCCAAAAGCGCGAAACAAACCTCGAATCTCGATCGATACAAGGGAGGTAGGCACGCCATGCAACCTCACTACCATCATCTAAATACAGCTGTGCCAGTCGGTCTAGTGGCCAAGTCACCTGTACCGGTAAAAAGTGAGCGGATTTGGTGAGTCTGTCCACGACTACCCAGATCGCGTCTGCTCCTGACTGTGCCCTCGGCAACCCGGTAACAAAATCCATGGTAACATGTTCCCATTTCCATTCAGGGATTGGGAGGCTCTGCAACTTGCCAGCAGGTACATCGATGCTCATGCCTTTACTTGCTGACAAATTAAGCAATGTGCTACAAACCTCCCAATGTCTCTTTTCATCCCGTTCCACCAGAACTGTGCCTTGAGGTCCCTATACATCTTAGTCCCCCCAGGATGGATGGTATAAGGTGTATAGTGGGCCTCCCTCAAGATCTGCTCTCGAATCTCTGTATCCATGGGCATGCAAGCTCGGTCCCTGTACCGAAGTACTCCCGAAGCATCAACTGAAAAATCCCCTGCCGAGTCCGTCTGACTCTGCTCTCGAACCCTCAACAAGTGGGGGTCCTCACTCTGTCTCTCCCGAATCCTGTCCACAGAGTGGGCTGTACGACTAGAGTCATAAGTCGCGCAGAGACCCCAGGGGATACAACCTCTAGCTCTAACCGCCTCATCTGCTCAAGTAGTGGCGCCTGATCGGTGATCATCAAAGATAAGCTCTGCACTGCTCTCCTGCTCAAGGCATCAGCAACCACGTTGGCCTTGCCGGGATGGTAGAGTATATCCACATCATAATCCTTTAATAATTCTAACCATCGGCGTTGCCTCAAGTTGAGCTCCTTCTGTGTGAACAAGTATTTCAAGCTCTTGTGATCTGTGTAAATCTCGCAGTGCTCCCCATACAGATAATGGCGCCACAACTTCAATGCAAAAACCACTGCAGCAAGCTCCAAGTCATGGGTGGGGTAGTTCTTTTCATAATCTTTTAGCTGCGAGAGGCATACGCGATCACTCTACCCTCCTGCATCAGCACGCATCCAAGTCCATTGTGCGATGCATCACTATAAATCACATATCCTTTCCCCATAATAGGGAGGGAAAGGATAGGAGCCGACATCAATCTGTTCTTTAATTCCTCAAAGCTCCTCTGGCAATCCTCACTCCAAATAAACTTAATCCCTTTACGAGTCAGACGAGTGAGGGGTGTGGAAAGTTTCGCAAAACCTTCCACAAACCGACGGTAGTATCCGGCTAAGCCCATAAAACTGCGAACCTCAGATACCGTCGTTGGTCGAGGCCAATCCCGGACTGCCTCAATCTTCGCCGGGTCCACGGTCACTCCTGCGGCGGAGATCACATGCCCCAAAAAGGTGACCTCTCTAAGCCAAAATTCGCACTTAGATAGTTTGGCATACAACTTCTTTTCCCAGAGAAGTTGCAGCACAATCCTCAGATGCTCCTCGTGCTCTGCATCACTCCGTGAATAGATCAGGATATCATCAATAAACACCACCACGAATCGATCCAGATATGGCCGAAAAAATCCTATTCATTAAATCCATAAAAGCACAGGGGCATTAGTCAATCCAAAAAGGCATGACGGTAAACTCATAATGCCCGTACCGCGTCCTGAATGCCGTCTTCGGGATGTCCTCGGCCTTCACCTTCAGTTGGTGGTAACCAGACTGTAAGTCAATCTTGGAGAAGACACAAGACCCTTGCAGCTGATCAAATAGATCATCGATGCGCGGCAAAGGGTACTTGTTCTTGATGGTCACTTTATTCAGCTCTCGATAATCAATACACAGTCGAAGTGATCCATCTTTCTTCTTCACAAATAGCACCGGCGCTCCCCAAGGCGATACACTCTGGCCTCACAAAGCCTTTATTCCATTAAATCCTGAAGTTGCGCCTTTAACTCTCGCAACTCAGCCGGTGCCATCCGGTAAGGAGCCTTAGAGATTGGCGCAGTTCCTGGGACTACGTCAATCCAAAACTCGACCTCCCTATCCGGCGGCATACAAGTCAACTCCGGTGGAAACATGTAGAGTCCCGGCGTTCCCTTACCCTGTATACCCCCTTTTTTATTTTGACAGGACTGGTAGGAAAACTTTTCAACCGCTTTCGGCAATGGACTGACCGGGGCCGCTAGTATTTTTTTGCGTTTGAGCTCGAAGAACGGAGGGCGGCAAAACGAACGGATTCGGATTCCGACTTACGGATCTCCCGGAATGGGGGTCAAAGCGTTTGCTTTGAGTGGTGCATCGGAATCCGTGCTAGGTGGCTGGTACACATTTCGAGGCGATCGGACTTTTCATTTTTTTATGTCAGTGGGTTATTTATCTTTTGGGTGGTACCTCGACCTTTCGGTTTTTCGTTTAGGGTCCTAATTTAATATTTTTTTAGTTGACTAAGGTGGGGCAGAAATTCGAGAATTTTTGGGCTGATCATCGGGACTTGCGGATAATTTTGGTGCTAGAGCTCGCAAAACGGTGAACGGAGACGCGATCGGATTCGAATTCCGACTCCCGGATCTCCCAGAATAAATTTTGAAGTTTGGGCCCCTTTCTGTGTGCTCCGGGATCCGTGCGAGCGTTTGACACGCTTTTTGAGACAATCTTAGCCGTCGGTTTTTATTTTGGCAATTTTAGGGTTTCTTTACAATCGGGGGGGTCGTAGGGTTTTTCCCTCCTTGGTTTCTCTCTTGACGGCTAGGGTTTAAGGCGGCCCCCATAAGAAAGGGAAGGGGAAAAACCCCGATTCATATTTCCTCTCTTTTCAACCGAGGGCGTAAGGAACCGAGACGGAGACGAGGAGAAGGAAGGACGATCGCACGCCCTGCGGAAACCCGGCGAAAGAGAGCGGGACGATCCTCTTCCTTTCTCCCTCACCGGCGAAAACAAGGTGAGCGGTTCGGGTCTTCCTGGTTATCTTTTCGGTATAAGATTCTCTTTCTTTTCGTGTTGCGTGCGAGGCGTGTTGCCGAACGGGAGGCCGCCGCCGCCGTTGTTAAACGGGAGGCCGCCGCCGCCGCTACCATGCTCGCGGGGTCGTCGCCGGAGTCGCACGGGAGCGAAAACGGAGAGAAAACGCGAAAACTAGGGCTCACTGTGCTGTCCGTACGGCCGCGGTCCACAGGCCCAGGCGTGCACCCGGCGCACGCCCCGCAGCCTCGGAGGTGCAGACCCGGCGCACGAAACCGTGCGCCGGGCTGCACACCGTGCGCGGTGCAGGCTCCAGGCGTGCACCCGGCGCACGCATCGGCAGCCCGAGCCGCGGACCCGGCGCACGCTTTCGTGCGCCGGCCCGGCCCGCTCGGGTGCGGTGCACGCTACGGGGTGCACCCGGTGCTCACCGCAGGCCCCAGTAGCCGTGAGCCCGGTGCACGCTCGTGTCGTGCACCGGCCCGGCCCAGGATGCGCGGTGCACGCTTCCTGCGTGCACCCGGCGCATGCGGCGCAACCGCCGACGCTGTAAACCCGGTCCACGCCCGGACCGTGCACCAGCCTTCAGCCAAAGAGCCCAGAAGCTCCGTTTTTGGCCCGTTTCGCCCCGTTTTTGAGTGTTTTTGACCCCGACGATGTTATTAACGATACTTCTTACTGTAGTTCTTTTCGGGCTCAGGGTGGGAGCATTTTAACTGAAGTTTCCACACACTTTCTTCACGTTTCAGGTGGGTACACCCTTAGAATCCCTTTATGCGTAATGTCGTTATGATCAGGTTTATTATGTAGTGGGTTTTATTTTCTTTGTCCTAGCATCTAACTCTATCATGTTGGACGGGGTCTATTCTAAGTGTACTGGGGTTAAATAGTGATGGGTGATAGCTTATGCATGTTAGTGGGTTCTTCATAGTGTTTAGCGTCGGTCTCCGACGGTCGTTCTCCTTTTGATAGCTATATGTTAGCTGGCTACCTTCGAGCGCACGTATTATTACCTCGTTTTTGATTATACATGATAGCGGGTTACTTTTCATCGCATATGCTACGGTTTTGCTTTTGATTATACACTTTGCCGCATTACTCTTGTTATATATATTATGATGCTGACATGATGGTGGTTATGGTTACTTGGCTCGAGGCTGCAACACGCGCACCCGCGGTTTGGCCACCGCAAAGGGTGCGCTTTTCCGGAAAAGTGGTCTATGACCCGTGTATACCCACGAGGTGACGTAGTGGGGCCCCTTATTAGTGGTGGGGGTTTGAGGTGCCGAGGTGCGAGCGGTGCGACCCGTCGGTTTAGTTGTCCGACGTGGTCAGGTTTCTGCAGGTACGGTATGGGCCGTCGGTTTAGTTGTCCGACGTGGCCGGGTATTACAGGATACAGGTGTACAGGTTGCCTTCTTCCTCGAGAGGGTGGTTGCTCCGGTTGTCTTCACTGTTTGTTTTATTATATTCTCCTGCTCTACTACTTTTACGTCACTGACTTCCCACTTCGTGACAGGGTTCAGACGGGGGGAGACGTAGGCGGTGGTGAGGACGGGACAGGAGGAGCTGGGTCGCTGGGGACCCTGGACTGTATTTCCTTTTCTTTCTTGCATTTCATTTACATTGTAGTTATGTGAGAGGTTCTCGATACCCTCGTGGGGTCGGCGTGGATGTCGGTATGGGTTGCATTTAGTTATCCTCTTATGCGTTACTCTCCCTTTTAATCTTGTTGGCCATTTGAAAATGAAAAAGGCAAAAGCAAAAGAAAAGATTGCGAAAACCGTTTTTAAAATCGAAGTGTCGTGTGGGCACTGGTTTCAAAACCCTGTGGATTTATGGATTGCAAAAGGGATTTCAAAACTTGGTGTCGGGTGGGCACCGTTTTCAAAACCTTGTGGTTTTATGTTGATTTTGAAACTCGCTTTCAAAACGTAAGCGCCGGGTAGGCGCTCCTTTTAAAACTGTGGATTTATCCTTTCCAAACTGATCGGCCATACGTTTCAAATAAGTTAGAATGCTGGTTGTATGTTAATAATTGTTGTGATTGAATGGTTGTGTATGTTGGAACATGTACTGAATGCTACGCCGTGCACATACAGGGGAGACTCTGTCCGTTGCAGAGTGACCCTGTATGTGTGGCGGGTCTGGGCATGCGCCGGGGAAGAGGGGTTCGCTTTTACAAAAAATTTTACACGTCAAATGTTTGACTTTTATGAATCATTTCCGCTAAAACAAACCCCCCGGGGCGTGACAGATTAAATGGTATCAGAGCCGTTCTTTCAATCACAATAGTTTGTGCCGACATCCGTGGGGATACCTCACTTGCCTACAGGTGAATGAAATGGGTAGGGCATAGGAAGGTAGAACGCGAGTGATCGAGGGGGGGGAAGAGTCCGAGTCCTTTTCTCTCGCTAGGTGGTTCGTTGTTTTGTAAGTGAAGTCTAGAGCTGACTCTTGTTGTGTGTGTACAGATATGGCCCGTACCAGATCATCGGCCGGGGACGCGGAGGCAGATACGACGACGTCGACGGCCGCGAAAAACTAGCTCCTGCGGCAACAGATGCGAGAGTGCGGGGACTATTGGGTTTCTTTTCCCGATATCGCTCGGGTGGTAGCACAACCCACCGGGGGTTGTTGGTTTGTCAGCCGTCTGTCGGTCATGAGTAACTGGATAGCCGTTTGTCCAAACATGTACCTTCTGGGTTTTCTGGTGTTAAGTTACAGCGGGTAGTCGGTCGATCCCTTTTGCACCATGGGCAAGGTACGGGAGGGAGTGAGGATTCTTCCCCTATAATTGTTACCCATGGTTCGGCCTTTCACCGTAGACACTGCGACGATTGTAGAGATCGTCGTGATGGGTTCACGGGTGGCTCCTTTTGGTGGGGTTGTGGTGGTAAAGCTTTGGGTTGGGTTCCCGTTTTCTGCACAAGTGCGTCGGTTTGGTTGTCCTGCTGGTGGGTTGGCGTGTGATCCCTCGAGTGTGTTTAGTGAACCTAGGCAACTTTTGACACGGTTCTTCTCGCTGTTTTCGTTGCTTGTCTTCTTCCGACCCTTAGATTTTAGATGGATAGTCTTCAGTACCTGGAGGTCTTTGCTGAACGGACCTAGAGCTTAGATTTTCTTCTAGTTGGGAGTGTCGCTGTTGGTCTAGAAGTTTACCGCTCAATTAGATGCCCGGTGCTGGGTGGGGCAACGGTTTGGGACCGAGAGCTAGTGGCAGGTTGGAGCGTCGCACCCCGTCGGTGCCGGGACGGAAGTAGGACCCTACCTTGTGGGTTTTGTCGCCAGCTTCCCATGACTAACGCATAGCCTTGAGGCTTGGTTGGGAGCGTTGTGGATTGTGATCTTTTGGGGCTGGTGTGAGTCAAGGGGGGGATCTGGCGACTACTCGGAGTTTTGGTACTGGTCACCTTCGGCTAGGAGGCCCTGTACGCAGCCCTTTCTGTGGGGTAGACCTTGTGGTAGGTCTTAGAGCTGAAACCTAACGTTAGTCTTGACCGTCGCCTCGGTAGGATGGATAGTCGGAGCGGGTGGTCCGGGTTGGTGGATATGCTCCGAGCTTGTGGCCCGTGTTGGTGACGGGTAGAAGTGTCCCGTGTTGGGGACGGAAGGGAGCGGTCTGTGTCGGTGACAGGTGAGTTCATTTTTTTTTTTGGAGGGGAAGTTATGGTAGTTAGTAACCCAGCCTGTTTGGTTGGCACCCCTCGGAGCCTTGTGAGGGCGTTGTGTGGCTTGTTTTCCTCATCGTCGGGTTGGATGTTTTGGACTTTTAAGGGACCATTGGTATAGGTTGGGCGGTATGACTGGGGCACCCCGACGCATCGCGAGACTTTGTTGCGGACTGCTCAGCGCCGGCTGGGGTGGCGTGCGGACCAGTGTCGTCGTGACTGGGAATTTTGAGTCGGGAGGCAGGAATACGACGAGGTGCTGGGCGGGGACTGGTTCACGAGGTATCCGGCGGTTGTATAGCTACTTGGTTTCAGCGAGCCTAGCGACTCGACCCTTTACGTCGTTCACTGACACCCCCGTGGTAGGGGTTTCTTCTGCCATCCTCCTGACTGAATTGTCGGGAATACCCCCGGGCGAGAGGTCATCCTATCTTTCGAGCTCCTACCAGACACGCAACCTATCATTTAGGCGCCTTGCGGAATGGCTTTCGCGGAACTGAGGGAATCTAAGGCACAACAAGGAGTTTTTCTGAATAAAGGGTTCATCAGGCCGAGTGTGTCACCTTGGGGCGCACCCGTGCGTTTCGTGCAAAAGAAGAACGGAAGTCTACGCCTACGCATCGACTATAGGGAGATAAACAATGTTACAGTGAAGAACAAGTCCGGGATTGATGACCTCTCCAATCAACTGTGAGGAGCACTTACGAACTTTTCCCCGGAATCTCAGGGACCAGAAGCTGTTTGCTAAATCTAAGAATTTGAGTTCTGACTTCGCGAAGTGGACTTTTTGGGGCACATTGTGCCAGCAACGGGAATCACAGAGAAGGTGAGCGGAACTGCCCGACATACGATCCGGAACTGGCAACAGTCGTTTTCGTTTTAAAGCTTTGGAGACACCACCTTTTGGAGTTCATCGTGATGTGTTTTCGGACAGCCAGAGTCTTAAGTTTTGTTCACATAGAAGGATTTGAATTTTGCGGCAGAAACATTGGTTGGAGTTACTGAAGGACTCGGCTTGTCCATTCAGTACCACCCCGGGAAAAGCAAGTGTAGTAGCGGATGTTTTAAGCAGGAAGGGTCAAATCGGGGGGGGGGGGGACCGATGAGCGCGAGTACTCAGCAGGACCGGTGCTGTCGCGCGACTTTTGTCCTTGAGGGTCAAGCCAACCCTTTTAGAGAAACCCTAGAAGGTCAGAAGATGGGCGCACGGATACAGTTTTTTCGAGACAAGGCCCCCCCGGACCACGCAAGCGACTTTTCGGCGAGTGCGAACAACGCAATACGTTTTCGAGGGCGGACTTGCGTGCCCGAACTGCTAGTATTGAAGAAGGAATTACCGTCAGAGGCGCACGGCGCTTCCTCTGCGGCGCATCCAGGTGATACGAAGATGTACGAGGACCTCAAGTAGAAATTTTGGTGGACTAGAGACACTCGGCTGGTGTCGAACCTTTGGCAAGTCTGCAACGAGCTCTAGAGACTAAATCACACTTCAGCACGGCGTTTCAACCCCAGACCGGCGGACAGCCGGAGTGAATGAGCCGGACTCTCGAAGATGTGCTCTGAACCTGCTTACTTGATTTTTGGGTGACGGATGGTCACTGCCTTTGAGCTTAGAGAGGACCTGAGCTTCGACGGAACACCGGTGCGGACCTTAGCACGAGAGGACAAAAAGGATTGTGCAACCGGGCGACCCCCTATGGGAAGGTGCTGTGGAGCAACCAAGAAGAACGTGAAGCGACTTAGGAACAGGAGTTAAAGATGGAGGAGTGCTACTCAGTTTTATGCGTTGCGGACCAGGATTAAGTTTCGAGGACGAAACTTTTTTTTGTGGTGAGTGATGTAGAGTCCTGGCGTTCCCTTACCCTGTATACCCCCTTTTTATTTTGACAGGACTGGTAGGAAAACTTTTCACCGCTTTCGGCAATGGACTGACCGGGGCCGCTAGTATTTTTTTGCGTTTGAGCTCGAAGAACGGAGGGCGGCAAAACGAACGGATTCGGATTCCGACTTACGGATCTCCCGGAATGGGGGTCAAAGCGTTTGCTTTGAGTGGTGCATCGGAATCCGTGCTAGGTGGCTGGTACACATTTCAAGGCGATCGGACTTTTCATTTTTTTATGTTAGTGGGTTATTTTATCTTTTGGGTGGTACCTCGACCTTTCGGTTTTTCGTTTAGGGTCCTAATTTAATATTTTTTTTAGTTGACTAAGGTGGGGCAGAAATTCGAGAATTTTTGGGCTGATCATCGGGACTTGCGGATAATTTTTGGTGCTAGAGCTCGCAAAACGGTGAACGGAGACGCGATCGGATTCGAATTCCGACTCCCGGATCTCCCAGAATAAATTTTTGAAGTTTGGGCCCCTTTCTGTGTGCTTCGGGATCCGTGCGAGCGTTTGACACGCTTTTCGAGACAATCTTAGCCGTCGGTTTTTATTTTGGCAATTTTAGGGTTTCTTTACAATCGGGGGGGTCGTAGGGTTTTTCCCTCCTTGGTTTCTCTCTTGACGGCTAGGGTTTAAGGCGGCCCCCTTAAGAAAGGGAAGGGAAAAAACCCCGATTCATATTTCCTCTCTTTTCAACCGAGGGCGTAAGGAACCGAGACGGAGACGAGGAGAAGGAAGGACGATCGCACGCCCTGCGGAACCCGGCGAAAGAGAGCGGGACGATCCTCTTCCTTTCTCCCTCACCGGCGAAAACAAGGTGAGCGGTTCGGGTCTTCCTGGTTATCTTTTCGGTATAAGATTCTCTTTCTTTTCGTGTTGCGTGCGAGGCGTGTTGCCGAACGGGAGGCCGCCGCCGCCGTTGTTAAACGGGAGGCCGCCGCCGCCGCTACCATGCTCGCGGGGTCGTCGCCGGAGTCGCACGGGAGCGAAAACGGAGAGAAAACGCGAAAACTAGGGCTCATTGTGCTGTCCGTACGGCTGCGGTCCACAGGCCCAGGCGTGCACCCGGTGCACGCCCCGCAGCCTCGGAGGTGCAGACCCGGCGCACGAAACCGTGCGCCGGGCTGCACACCGTGCGCGGTGCACGCTCCAGGCGTGCACCCGGCGCACGCATCGGCAGCCAGAGCCGCGGACCCGGCGCATGCTTTCGTGCGCCGGCCCGGCCCGCTCGGGTGCGGTGCACGCTACGGGGTGCACCCGGTGCTCACCGCAGGCCCCAGTGGCCGTGAGCCCGGTGCACGCTCGTGTCGTGCACCGGCCCGGCCCAGGATGCGCGGTGCACGCTTCCTGCGTGCACCCGGCGCATGCGGCGTAACCGCCGACGCTGTAAACCCGGTCCACGCCCGGACCGTGCACCAGCCTTCAGCCAAAGAGCCCAGAAGCTCCGTTTTTGGCCCGTTTCGCCCCGTTTTTGAGTGTTTTTGATCCCGACGATGTTATTAACGATACTTCTTACTGTAGTTCTTTTCGGGCTCAGGGTGGGAGCATTTTAACTGAAGTTTCCACACACTTTCTTCACGTTTCAGGTGGGTACACCCTTAGAATCCCTTTATGCGTAATGTCGTTATGATCAGGTTTATTATGTAGTGGGTTTTATTTTTTTTGTCCTAGCATCTAACTCTATCATGTTGGACGGGGTCTATTCTAAGTGTACTGGGGTTAAATAGTGATGGGTGATAGCTTATGCATGTTAGTGGGTTCTTCATAGTGTTTAGCGTCGGTCTCCGACGGTCGTTCTCCTTTTGATAGCTATATGTTGGCGGGCTACCTTCGAGCGCACGTATTATTACCTCGTTTTTTATTATACATGATAGCGGGTTACTTTTCATCGCATATGCTACGGTTTTGCTTTTGATTATACACTTTGCCGCATTACTCTTGTTATATATATTATGATGCTGACATGATGGTGGTTATGGTTACTTGGCTCGAGGCTGCAACATGCGCACCCGCGGTTTGGCCACCGCAAAGGGTGCGCTTTTCCGAAAAAGTGGTCTATGACCCGTGTATACCCACGAGGTGACGTAGTGGGGCCCCTTATTAGTGGTGGGGTTTGAGGTGCCGAGGTGCGAGCGGTGCGACCCGTCGGTTTGTTGTCCGACGTGGTCAGGTTTCTGCAGGTACGGTATGGGCCGTCGGTTTAGTTGTCCGACGTGGCCGGGTATTACAGGATACAGGTGTACAGGTTGCCTTCTTCCTCGAGAGGGTGGTTGCTCCGGTTGTCTTCACGGTTTGTTTTATTATATTCTCCTGCTCTACTACTTTTACGTCACTGACTTCCCACTTCGTGACAGGGTTCAGACGGGGGGAGACGTAGGCGGTGGTGAGGACGGGACAGGAGCAGCTGGGTCGCTGGGGACCCTGGACTGTATTTCCTTTTCTTTCTTGCATTTCATTTACATTGTAGTTATGTGAGAGGTTCTCGATACCCTCGTGGGGTCGGCGTGGATGTCGGTATGGGTTGCATTTAGTTATCCTCTTATGCGTTACTCTCCCTTTTAATCTTGTTGGCCATTTGAAAATGAAAAAGGCAAAAGCAAAAGAAAAGATTGCGAAAACCGTTTTTAAAATCTAAGTGTCGTGTGGGCACTGGTTTCAAAACCCTGTGGATTTATGGATTGCAAAAGGGATTTCAAAACTTGGTGTCGGGTGGGCACCGTTTTCAAAACCTTGTGGTTTTATGTTGATTTCGAAACTCGCTTTCAAAACGTAAGCGCCGGGTAGGCGCTCCTTTTAAAACTGTGGATTTATCCTTTCCAAACTGATCGGCCATACGTTTCAAATAAGTTAGAATGCTGGTTGTATGTTAATAATTGTTGTGATTGAATGGTTGTGTATGTTGGAACATGTACTGAATGCTACGCCGTGCACATACAGGGGAGACTCTGTCCGTTGCAGAGTGACCCTGTATGTGTGGCGGGTCTGGGCATGCGCCGGGGAAGAGGGGTTCGCTTTTACAAAAAATTTTACACGTCAAATGTTTGACTTTTATGAATCATTTCCGCTAAAACAAACCCCCCGGGGCGTGACAAAACACGTCCGGGAACTCATGGACAATAGGGATATCCGTGAGTCCCGGTGCCGCCGTAGGCTCCTTTACCACACAAGCCAAAAAGGCTACGCCGCCACTGCGCATCATCTGCCTCGCCCGAGAAGTCGAAACCACAGAGGCAAAGAAAGCACTCTGACACCCCCTGTAAACGAACACCTCCTGGCCTGGCTCGCTAAAAGTAACAGTCCTCGCGGCGCAGTCAATCGTCGCGAAATAGCGGGCCAGCCAATCCACCCCCAGTACAATGTCAAAATCTCGCAGCTGACTAAGGACCATAAGGTCCGCTGGCAAAACCCAAGACTCAAGCTGTACAGGGCAAGACCAACAACACTCCTCTACATGCAATGTATGCTCAGGAATCCGTACCTCTAATGCATGTGGCAACCGACCTAACTCCAATCCATAGGATGATGCAAATGATCTACTGATAAAAGAATGTGATGCACCGGTATCAAATAAAGTGCGAGCTCTAGTACCAAAAAGTAAAGTGATACCTGCCACCACGTGGTCGGCTGCTGCGGAGTCCTCTACCTGGGCGGCGTAAACACGCCCACTCTGTGCCGGGGGTCTGTAGTCTGCAGGATGCGAAGAAGGAGCCCTGCTCGCTGGAGCATAAGGCCGCTGTTGGGGCGCCGAAGGGGCTGATGCTGAGGAAGGAGCCGGCGATGCCGAGAAAGGGCAAGTAGCACGAATGTGGCCAGACTGTCCACACCGATAACAGCGGCCAAACCTCTGATCACAAGTATCCGACGGGTGCTGTCCCCTACAAAAGATGCACCTGACCGCCGACTGAGACTGCCTCGACTGCTGCTGCTGCTGCCTCTGCCGCTGTGACCCCTGCTGTCGAGACTGCGACCTCTGCTGCTGCGAATGTTGCTGCTGTCGCTGGGGCTGCTGCTGCTGATACTGCGGGGGCCTCTGGGATCCCCCAGACCCTCGCCGCTCCGAGCGCCCACGGCCCGTAAACTGAGGCGGTGGCGGTCGGGGCGGCCTCCAGGAACTGGCCTGTCCCCCATCATCTGGCGCTGGTCGCTTCCTCTCAGAACCCTGAGCGACCAAGCCTCCACGTCTAGCGACAACGTGGTCTCCCCTCTCGACCCACTGTGCATGATCCACTGCCTCTGATAAGGTCTGAAGCCTCTGGGCGTGCACTAAGGTATAAATCTCTGGGTGAAGGCCCGTCTCAAAAAGCTCTACCTGGTGCGGCCCATCCTTGGCAACATAGGGCACGCAGTTGAGCAACTGCGTGAACTCCTGAAAATAATCCCATACAGCCCGATCACCTTGCTGTAGATTCTTCAAGTCATCCTCAATCTTTTTCTTCACGCTCGTGGAGAAATAGGTGTCCAGGATCATCCGCCGAAACTCTGACCAAGGCAGCTGCCGGGTAATCTGAAACTCCAAGGGCTCAACCCGACGCCACCAGGCATCTGCATCCCCCTCTAGACAGTGTACTGCCATATGCACTCTGTATCTATGGTCAATGAAGAAGTCCTGAAATAACTTCTCCATTGCTGCCAGCCATAATCCTATCTCCCACGGGTGTGTGCTCCGCCCTGAGAACCTAGGCGGTCCTCGCTTGCAAAACTGTGAGAGCTTGTCAGCAAACTCCCGCTCCTCCGCCGGGGTCAACGGCCTGAACATCCCCTGGGCCCCACTGCTCGACGACGGTGCCGTAGGGACTGGTGGAATAGCCGGTGGTACAACAGGTGGTATAGGGGCCTCTACAGTAGTAGGGGGAGGTGCCCTAACCTGGGCAAGCAACTGATCAAACCTCTGCTCCTGACGGCGGTGGCTCTCCGCCAACTGGGCCACCATGGCCCTAAGCTCACTAATCTCCGAAGGCCCGGACTGCTCCGGCTCCTCCGGGGTGTAGGAGTACCCCGAGTAGGGATCTGCCGCCTAGGAGGCATCCTGCCACACAAGACCACGAGTCAGTAAACAAAAGCACTCTCGACCCAATCCAGCGAAAGCCATGGACATCCCCCTATTTCTATAACCTTATGTTGTCTGCAGCCAACATAATAGTCTACCAGAAATAGGATATGCCAATCCCTTTCCACTCACAGGAAGAGTTAATAATAAATTGCCGACTTTCGCAAAATATCGCGTCACTCGCGGCCTGCCATCCTAGGGCCTGCCAAAAGCCTAGGGTTTCCTAAGTCCCAACTGACCTATCCCTAAGCTCTGATACTATCTTAATCTGTCACGCCCCGGGTGTAAACCAGAACCCAGGCTCGTCTACAGATCCGCCGTGCACTCGGAATTTTCCGTGTACACGAAGCGCTGGTAACCTGCTCAGATAGCTAGATAAAATAAAAGAGCATAACAGAGCTAACTACAACTAGTACAACTCAGATAAGAGCAGAAAAGAAGCTACAACATAGCTCTCAAAAATGTACAAATGTCTCTCCCAGCTCACCAAATAAAATACATCCAGCTGGCCGAAGCCAGACCCAAAATAAAAGGAAGTACAACAGTCTGAGTGTACCGGGGATACATCCAAATCTATCAACCTCAGGGTCAGGGGAAAACAGCTAGCTAGTCAACGATCCTCTTACCTCGGTCTAGGGAAGAGGGTCCCGTAACTCCCGCAGAGGACTCTGCAAAACAAAGGGGAAAAGAAGAGGGAAAAAGAGTGGGGGTGAGAACTACTATAAAAATAGTAGCCTCCCCTAGTGAGTAAACCTCAACTCGTACTGCCCACTAGGACTACCAGAGGCGAAAAGAATATTGTGGTAAACTTTATGCATGGATACTGATAAAAATACCACTAATATGCCTCTACATGCCCGCTAAAAGATAGCTAAATGTATGCATCAGAATATCAAAGCCTGCCTGACCAAACCAATCTATACCCCAGTATACACTGGTACTGCCTGCGATGCCTGCCAAATCGGGTATGCCAGCCTACGCATAACACCGATAGGGGATAGGAGTCTCAAAGACTCAAGTCTGTATAACGCGCACTCCGGAGTGGCACTCGAGGGGAGCGACCCACCACGAGCATAATGCCTGAGTAATAAGTGTCCAAGGAAAATAAGTCCGCAAGACTGGATCATGACACTAATCTAAATGGAACAGGTCCATCCACTGAAAAGAAAGCCCAAATCCCTTCCCCGATCTGATGCAACAACAACTGTCCGGTCAATCGCCCAAAATCCGCGATCGCCGCAATACCCTACCTACACAGCCTGCCTGTCCGAAATCCCCAGTATCTGCCTACTCTATCCCAGCCCCTGCCCTAACCCGGGCATGACATCCCCTTATGTCAAGATAACTGGAGAAAATGAAATCATGGTTTCTCCTAAGTCAATTCCAGCATGATAGTTCAGCAGAAAAAGGTGGCCTAACTAGGTGACCCATTTAAACATGCAAAAGTCCTTTACTAAGCAAGATAATTTTGTATTCCAATTCTTACATTATGCCTTGGTTAAAATATCCGAAATATTAACCTACCATAAGCTGATTTAGACACATGCATAAGTCCTTCAATAACATTAAGTATGAAACGGATTTAGCCGTTATTACCATTTATTAGTGTCTAGTCCTCTAAAGATACAAGTATCAATCGTGAGGCCCTTTTCTTTTCATTAAGCATGCTCTGTTCATTTTACTAGTATGTGGCCATATTACAAAATACAAGCTCCAATATGCCTAGTGGGTTGTTCAAAATAAGAGGTTAACAACGGTACCCACCTCGAGCGCTAAAATCCTGTCCCAAATGCGAAAAACCCGCGCTCGCACCAAAACTCACCGCAATGCCTGTGCCAAACCTCCAAGAAGAACATACATAATTTAGTCCTTCAAACATCACAAAATCTGTCCCAAAATTACCGATCCAAAGATCTCAGATTTTCACCTGCGAAGGGTGCTCAGAAAATTCTAATAAAAATACCGTCGCGTTCCTTGCGACGAAACCCGTCGAAACGATACCTGCACGTTCAAAACCGAGCTTCCTTTGCTGAGATACAAATTTGGCAAGGGGAACACCCCCAAACAAACTGTGCAGAATTTCTGTACCAAAAGTTACAGAGAAAGGAGATTTCCACCTTCGAAAAATATTCAGAAAAATCTGAGAAAATTCCAGGAGATTCCTCGCGAGATGTAGATGAGAAATGCCTTTTGAATCGCCTCGATCCGTCGCCTGAGCGCGAAGTTATAGCCAAATCAAGCAGGTGCTGTCCAAAACTCCGCGAGGAAAAATGGGTCACAAAGAAGCTCGGGAAACTCAAAATCCACATGAAAACCAGGGGCTACTCAAAATATCAAAAATGAAGCCCTACCTGTCGAGAGTCCAACGGCGCAAAAATCACCCGAATCGGAGGTCGGGGTGAGCCGGGGGAGCCTAAGACTGCGAAGGGACGAAACGGGTCGTCGAAGAACGAGTGTTGCGCCGCGCCGGAAAATGACCAACCTCGAAAAACGCGCTCCTAAAATCTCAGGAGTGACGACAAGAAGGGTTTCAGGTAGAGGAAGATTTTTCATTAAGGGTTCACTATGGAAATCCTCACAGAAAGTGAGCAAAAGGGCCCCCCAAAAGGCCTTTATATAGGCTGCCAACCCCCCCTCTACTTGTCGGATTCGGGCGCCACTTTCGGGCGCCCGAATCCTCAAAGCAGGTCGGACGGGGGGCCGTCCGACCGCCCGAACTCCCTGGAGCGGCCACGTGTCCCCCGCACAGCAAACAGCCGTGCGGGGCGACTGGCCGCCCGCCACGTGGCCCGGGTGCGCTGGAGGCGGTGCATGCACCCCTCGCTGGCCGGCCGACACGTGGCCCGCACTCGAGTGCGGGCCATGTGCGGCCGACCAGCCGCACTGTGGCCCTGCACCGGCCCGCGCCCGAGGCACCGCCTCGGGGCATGCGTGGACCGAGTCCAGGTGGACCACCCAACCAGCCGGCGACGCGTGTCGTGCGCCCGGTCCACGAGCCCCGCGCCAACCTCCTGGACCGCGCCGCGTGCTCCCTCCAATCCGGAAGCGCCACGCGGCCACCCGCGCGGTCCATGCACCGCCGCGCCTCCTCCGTGGACCGAGCGACGTGAGCCGCCCAATAATGGGCCGCCACGTGGCACTGTCCGGTCCACGGGCACCCCCATGCACCGGAAATCCCCCGAAACTTCCGGAAGCCCGCATTTGGTCATCCGGACTCCAAATTCGACAAATAGTCATTTTCAAGCGTTTTTCCGCGCTGAATCCAAATCCGAACTCCGCTTGGCCCAGTTCCTTCTCTAAAATTCAGCAAACACAGCCGAAGACCAAATCAGCTAAAATACACACAGGTCCATCTGTGGCACCCCTTTGATGCACCATGGGCCAGACCACCAACACTAGGTGTTCTACACAGTGGATTCAACGGAAAAACTGTACGGGGAAAACCAGAATACTACACCTAAGGTGAGCTAGAAGAGTTTAAACTCACAAACAGAAAAATAGAGTCAAGTTGACTCTAGGATTCAGTAAGGAATCAAGAGAATGGAAAAATGGATCAAGTTTGGAGACATGAAAGGGAAAACAGGGAAATTAGAGTCAATGTAACTCTAAGATAATAGTGCATGAAATTAGAGTCAGTGTAACTCTAAGTTAATAGTGGAATAGGAAATAGAGTTAAGTTAACTCTAGGATTAATGAGGAATCAGGAAAGTGGGATAAGATCCCAAGGTAAAGAGTTGATCAAATATAACCTAGAAAGTCATGGATGTCTGGGCAAATGGACAAAACTTTAACTTCAATTTGAGTTAAACAAAAGAAAGTGAAATGTGTAAGAGTCCAGGAGACTCTCTGGTTACCCGTGTGGCAAGACCCAGGGTAAGGGATGAAAAAGTGGTTAATAAGCAAGAAAAGCAAATTGCTCAAGATAGAGCTAAATTGGTTAATAGAAAGACAAGCAAATGCTTAAGATAAAGAGAATGAAAAGAGGATATAAATGACGCCTTCGAATTTGAGACTCGTCAAGTGGAGTAGGACTCCCTGGGCAGTGA
>JAQNDB010005212.1:0-20468 GCA_029204045.2 Tillandsia leiboldiana | reverse complement strand
GGATTTATAGATGTTGTATAGGTGACTTTTACTTGTATTACAGTCTCGGGTGGACCGATTATTGTATCATTATTTATGGGAGATGGATATTGTACTTTTACTTTTCAGTTTACAGTGATCTAGATTTTTTTATTACAGCAGTTTTTTCTTCAGCTCTGATATCTATTTAGTTTGTTAGATGATACTTTGGCAGGTTAGACGCTTCGCTATGCGGGGGTTCCGCATAGGTGGCGGATCTGTTGGCGAGCCCGGGTTCGCAGTTTCGACCCCCGGGGCGTGACAACCAGCCTAGAGTCCGGGGTGATGACATATAATAACACGATAGTAGCCCTGCAACGCGGAATAGGCCAACCTTTTACCCCGGTCATACCCCGACCCTCCGGTACCAGGAGTTGGATGCACAACCCTCAGTAAATGTGTGAGTTCTGGCTCCGCAAGGTGGACTTTTTGGGGCTATCGTTTCGGCGTCTGGAATTGCAGTGGATCCGAGGAGGATTGAATCAGTGACCAACTGGGCTCGGCCAACAACGGTGACGGAAATCGGAGCTCCTAGGACGGAAGGCTACTACAGACGCTTCGTGGGAGGCCACTTCCTAATCTCCTAACCCAAGAGATGAGAGATTCGTCTGGACAGCCCAGTGCCAAAAGAGCTTCGAAGAACTTAAGAACAGACACGCACAGGCGCCAGTGCTTACATTGCCGAAGCCCCGAGAGGACTATAAGACTAGTTTGACGAATCTCCAAGAGGATCTTGGGAGGCCAGACAACGGACACGCAACTACAACTGGCGCGAGACAATATCCTCGGAGCAAGGCGGAGTTATTACGATTGGCTCAGATAATGTAATAAGGTTCCGGGGACAAATTCGTGTGCCCGATAAGCTAGAAATGAGGAAAGAAAATCTAGCGAAATTATAATGCCCTCTACAACTGCGTATTCCAGGAGGTACAAAGATGTAAACAAGGATCTGTGGCAGACCTTCTGGTGGCCCAAATTAAAGAGCGATGTGACACAATTCGTGGCGAAATTTTGGTGTGCCACAGGTGGAAGCGAAACATCAACAACCGGCGGGGAAACAGGCGCTTCGGCTTACGAGGGAAGTAGTACAGGAAAGACCCCTTACGAAGAGTAATGTTGGTCTCGACCCCAGGAGGACCCTTATAAGTAAATACTTTGTACCTTCCTGCCCAATAAGGATGTGAAGACTTAGTTGTCTTATGTGTTGGCTATTTATTTATGGTTAAATAGGTCCAACTTCTTGCCTCGTGACAATAGGCCCAGGAGACTAATAAGTTAGTTGGGTGAGCCCATAAGTTGAGTGGGCTGCGGTCCACAATAGACCTAACGGCAAGAGGCCCAACAATAGACCCACGTCCAGGTGGGTTGAGTCCGGTCAAGATCCGTGGCATTGTGACGTACGCCTTAAGTAAAATTGGTTGCGTATTCCTAATAGATCGAGCTTTTGGATTAATTGGTTGGCACCAACGATCCGACATTCGGGATCTTGGAGCGCGTAGGCCCGTGTCATACCGGTAGGCCTACCGCCAAACCTCGATAAACGAAAACCTGACGATGGGAGGAAGAAAAGAAACTTCGCAACCCGACAATCCCTCTACGTAAAGGGTGGTCAGATGGAGGAAAACCATGAGGAGCGCGAGGCGACTTGGAGACTTGAGAACGAAATGAAAGAATGTTTCCCATAATAGTTTAGGCCGAGGAGTTGAGTTTAAGGTTTCGAGGACTAAACTTCTTGTTAAAGAGTGTGAGTGGTGTAATGAACACGACTTTTCTAGTGATATTTACCCTCCTGCTAATAGAGTATAAGTTAGAGAAATTAAATTATCGTTTCTTTTGAGTTGACTAACACACGGTGCGGGTATTATTCGGTGATAGAGCTCGAAAAACGATGAACGACGGTGCAACCTGATCTAAAATCCGACTTACGAATCTCCCGAATGGAGTTTTGAAGGTCGCGATAACCGTAGGGTGCATCGAATTCGTGCAAAAGATCTGACACGCTTTTCGAGAAATCATGGAATTATCTCGTGAGAATAGATATTTATTGTTAAATAATAAATATCCGAATATGGAGTTTTCCTTTTTACGTACGTATGAAAAGGAAAAATAAATAAAATAAAATAAATTAAATTAAATAATAAAGGATAATTATACCCCGTTACCGAAAGGAAAACCCTAGTTTTAAAAGATCGTCTCCTCAAACCCTTCCCTCTTGTGCGTACCGAAGACCAAAAAATAAAACCCTAACCGAGGAGAAAAGAAGGAAAGAAGAAGAAAGCGGAGGGACCCGATCGCCCGATTGACGTGCCGGAGACCGGAGAACGAGACGCCATCATCTACGGGGAGCGGATCCGGATCCCCAACGCCGCGAGGGACAAGATCGATTCTTTAATTCCGATAGATCGAGGTTAGCGATCGTTATTTCTTTTAGTCGGATTACTCGGGGGTTTTTCGTGTTCTTTTAAGGTCGTTTTAATCGGTACGTTGATCACGGGTTCTTGATTTGGTTTTGATCAATATCTTGTTCTTGTTCTTGACCGGGGTTTAATCGAGGGTTTTTATATCGGTCTCTTGATCGAGTTTCCAATCGATGTTTCGATCAATGGTTTGATCGTTAGATTTGCCGTGGTTTTGTTTGGGGTTTTTGTGGGTGTTTCGTTGGAGCATGGGGAAGTTAACGGGAGGTCGTCGCCGCCGTCATTAAACGGGAGGCTGCCGCCGCCGTTATGATGTTCGCGGGGTCGTCGCCGGAGTCTCACGGGAGCGAAAACGGAGAAAGAAACGCGCGCGGGGGGTGTACTGTTCATCCCGTACGGACTCCTAACGCCGCGGTCCACGGCCCGGGCGTGCACCCGGTGCACACCCCCGCAGGCCTGGAGGAGAAGACCCGGCGCACGCTGCCGTGCGCCAGGCTGCGCACTGTGCGCGGTGCACGCTCTAGGCGTGCACCCGGCGCACACATCCGCGGCCAGAGGGCGCAGACCCGGCGCACGCCTTCGTGCGCCGGCCCGGCCCGTGAACCGCGGTGCACGCTTCAGCGTGCACCCGGTGCGCGACGCCGCGGCCGAAAACATGAGCCGGTGCGCGCCCTCCCCAGTGCACCGGCCCGGCCCATCCCGCAGGGTGCACACTTCCTGGGTGCACCCGGCGCACGCCGCGCAGCCGCCCGACGCGCAGACCCGGTCCACGCCTGCTCCGTGCACCACCCGTCAGCCGGAAGTTCGGTAGCTCCGTTTTGGTTCGTTTTTCCACCTTTTTGAGCGTCGTTTTCGCCGTTGGGATCACCGTTTCTGCCGTTTTCTTGGCGTGGCTACTCGGAGTCATTTAGGCCACCGTTTCGCCATGTCATGTGCTAGTTTCGCCGACGCTCCACGTCTTGACAAAATCGTCGGGGTCGCGCCGTCGGGTCTTTTTCTCATCGTTTTCGCCGTCGGGGTCTTCTCGGCTTGACTGTTGACGTCCCGAGTTGGCTACCGGCTGAGAATTGGATTTTGTTTGATTTCCGTTAGCGGTTTTGTGCTCCGATGGAGTTCGCAATGATAGAGTCGCGATCCGGTCGTTGATAACCATCGGTTTTACCGTCAGAGATCGGGCTTGTTCTGAGTTTTCGATTTTACTTGACAGTTTTGACTAGACGGTTTTTGATTTGACGTCGCGGTCCTCTTGGCACAGTGATTTCGATTTTTCGTGGGTTTATTGTTACAGTGGTCGGGACCACTGTTTTTGCCTGTTTAGAGTAAAGTGTTAAATTGTGCGTTTGGTTATTTTATTAGGCCGCGTGAAGTTCTGATTGCTTAGGAGGGTCGCGGGCGCGGTCGTTTATCTTCATTCCAGGTGGGTACTCGTGCAATAAGTGCAGTAAGTGCAATAAGTGCAATATGTCATCGTAAAAGTGTAATAACCTGTCTAATAAAGTAGATGAGATGTTTAACTTGATTTAACCTTTCGCATAAATATGTACCGGATCTTCTGTTATTAACTGTGGCGACTAAGTGTCGCGATGACCGTACACGCCAGTTTCGGCTATCATGTTTTTAGATGCTGCACGTACACAGGCGGATTGGCCTCCGCATGGGTGTACTTTTCCGGAGAAGTGGTCTGAATGACCCGTGTGCCCCACGATTTGTGTAGGTGCCAGTGGGGACCCCTTCACGCCAGCTAAAAGTGTCGCACTAGTACCGTGAAAGGGGTTAAAAGCATCACGTAAGTAAAGTAATTGTGCACGAGGGGAGATCGTCGACTCCCCGACAGGTACCATGTGATTAAATCAAGTGATGTGGACTCATGATGAGGAAAAGCGAAAGGTTACAGTGTATTCGGTTTGCTTTAAAATACTGTTAATTGTTTTGATCATCTACTTTATTTGTCACTGACTTTACCCACTCCGTGACAGGTTTGACTAGTTGTAGTAGTCGGGACGACGGTGAGGCAGCGTCTAGAGGACATTAGCCGTATGAGGCTGATTTCGTCGTTTTCGCTTGGGGTTATCTCATCTCCTTTTATCTAGTTTAAGTTCTCAATTGCTTGTGTCACGCCCCGGAGGTTCCAAAGAAGCGGAAAACATACCCATTTTTTTTTTCTTAAATAATTACCTGAACCTTGCCTCCGCATATACAAATTCACTCCCCAAACGGGCGGAGTCTCCTTTCTATATGCACGGCGTCACAATCAATTCCAATGCTTTAACCATTCCAATCATGACATGCAACGAGGAGAGGATATAGTACATCAAACCATCACCGCTATCTTATACAGTCTATAGCATAAACCCATGGGTTTTGAAAATCGGTGCCCACACGACACCCAGTTTTCTAAATCATTTTCGCAAACTCTTTGTGCGGCCATTAACTTGAAAGGACAAATCCACGGGTTTTAAAATCGGTGCTGTCACGCCCCGGGAGGTCTTTGTGTAAGCGGGAAAACGTGTATTATATTATTATTTTTTTTCTCTTCACACGTGAAGATCAACCTCGCCCCCGGTGCACGACAGACCGCCACATATACAAATTCACTCTGCAATCGGACAGAGTCTCCTTTGTATATGCACGGCGTCCCATTTACAATTCCAACCATCAACCACAAAGCCGTCATCAAACATAGAGCAGGAGAAGTAATTACCTACGGTTTTGCAAACGGTGTCCACCCGACTCCCAATTTTTAAAACAATTACACATCCAACAAGAGAGCGGCGACATCGTTTGGAAAGGATAAATCCAGAGGTTTACAAATCTGTGCCCACCTGGCACCCTGCTTTTGAAAATGTTTTCGCAATCATTTTTATGATGATAAAGACATGCCGCGCCCGAAATCACAAAAGTATGTCTAACCCGTAATAGTACATCCAATCCACAGTGCTAACTATAACTAATATGATCCACATATGCAAATTAAACTAACAGTAGTTAAGAAAGAACTGAGATAAAACCAAGGTGCAACGAGTAAAAAGCCTCCTACGGCTACGGTCCTCTCGACGCAGTCTCACCACCATCCCGACTATTATCCCTAGTCAAACCTGTCACGGAGTGGGTAAAGTCAGTGACAAATAAAGTAGATGTCTTAACAATTAACGTTGAATCAAAAACAAACCGATTATACCAGAACCTTTCGCTAAAACCCTGTCACAAAATAAGCTGGGCTCCATCCCCAGAGTACCTGTCGGAGAGACGGAAGTCTCCCCTCGTGCACAGTCACATTACCCCCATGATGCTTTTAACCCCTTCACGGAGCTAGTGCGGCTCCGTAGCTGTCGTGAAGAGGTCCCCACCCCATACACGTGGGGCACACGGGTCACTCGGACCACTTCTCCGGAAAAGTACACCCATGCGGAGGCCAATCCGCCTGTGTACGTGCAGCATCCAAAACCGAAATTGCCGGTGTCGGCGTGTGATAAGCCCCGCGACTGCAGCCGCCACAGTTATTAGATAAAAGTATTCATGCGAAGGTATAATGGTCCATCTACTTTATTAGACAAGTTAACGAGCCTTTTACGATGATATGGTGCACTTACTGCACTCGTTGCACTTATAGCAAGGGTACCCACCTGGTTGCGAGGGAATCGGAGCACCCGGATCTTTCGCACACTCCTGTTGCGTATCTGGACCTAAGAAGAGTCCATAAGGGTAACCAAAATCAGAACCACGCATTAACTCTACAAAACGAAAGCCCGACATTACCCGTCCGACGGAAACCCAAGGAAACCGTCAAGCCCGTCGGTCCTCGGATTCCCCCCCCCCCCCCCCCCCCCCCCCCGCGCAGCCGACTAAACCCATGCGGCGGTCCTCCGCAGGCAGCGCCCGCGCGGGAGTTGTCCGCGCGGCGCCCGCTCGGTGCCCGCGCGAGTGCGGTCCGCGCGGTGCCCGCGCGGTGCCCGCGGGGGTGCGATCCGCGCGGCGCCCGTGCGGTGCCCGCGTGGCTCCCGTTGTTGCCGCCCGCGCGATGCCCTAGCGGCATCGCGCGTCTCCGCCGCCCGTGTCGTGCCCTAACTTGCGGAACGACGGCGGCGGTGGCGGAGATGACGGAGACGACCGAAACCCTAAACAAAAGAACGTAAAAGAAGATCGCGAAAAACCACAACGAGGATTCACTCACCGGATTAAACCACGGGGAAGTCGTCCGATCGCGCTCTTGTCTCCGGCTCGTTGTTCGGGGTGATCGGACTCCTTCGTTTCCTTCCTTTTCTCCTTTTTCCTTCGGCTAGGGTTCCGTCTTTTTCTTTTTCTTTCTCTTTCGCGTTCTTTCTTTTCGGCTAGGGTTTCCTTTGTACATATTAATTCAACCCCTTTTAAATCCTAGTCGCCGATTAATTAATTTCCCAAATTTAATTAATCATAGGAAATAAAAACCCCAAATTTAATTTCACATAACCGATTAATTAATTCCTTAATTAATTAATCACAGGAATATCCAAATTCCCCTAACAAACATGCCGGATATTTTACGCGGATTTCGATGCACGCCTTAAGTCATCGCGATCTTAAAAACCCCATTCCGGGAGATCCGTACATCGGATTCCCGATCCGATCGCGCCATCGGTCTTCGTTTTCCGAGCCCTTCGACGGAAAGATACCCGCACCACACACCGACCGAGTTCCGAACGGTAAATAATTTTATTCACTTAAGGGCATAATTAAATAACATGTGAGTCACAATTAGTCGTAAAAGCCGAATCACTACACCACTCACACTTTATATAAAGTTTCATCCCCGAAACTTAAGTACAAACCTCACCAAACAACCCGGGAAAGCATTCCCTCATCCTCGATTCCAGTTCCCATGTCGCTTCGCGTTCTTCGTGGTTGCTCCACTGGACCTTTACGTAGGGAATTGTTCGATTACGCAACCTCTTGTCCTCTCTTGCCAAAATCCGCACCGGCGTCTCCTCGATGCTCAAATCCTCACGCAACTCGATGGTGGAAGCATCCAAGGCATGAGAGGGGTCAGCGAGGTACTTCTGAAGCATTGAGACGTGGAACACGTTGTGGACTCGTTCGAGGTTCGGTGGCAAGGCTAACCGGTACGCCACTGGACCCACGCGTTCAAGGATCTCGAATGGTCCCACGTACCTCGGAATCACCCGCTCTGATTGCCCGTCGGTCTGCGGGTGAAACGCCGTACTAAAATGCAACTTGGTTCCCATCGCTTGTTGTAGGCTCCGCCAAAAATTTGACACGAATCGCGTGTCTCTGTCCGACGTAATAGATGTCGGTACCCCATGCAACCTTACTATCTCATTGATGTACGTTTGTGCCAGTCATTCCCGAGTCCACGTTGTGTGTATGGCCAGAAAATGGGCCGATTTTGTCAAACGGCCCACAATGACCCATATCGCATCGTGTCCTTGTGGCGATCTCGGGAAACCGGTCACAAAATCCATGGTAATCCTTTCCCACTTCCATTCGGGCACCGGTAGTGGTTGCAACTTTCCCGCCGGTCGCTGATGCTCGGCCTTCACTCGTTGGCATACCAGGCAGTGTGCCACAAATCGAGTCACATCTTCCTTCATCTTGGGCCACCAGAAGGTCTGTTTAACGTCCTTGTACATCTTCGTTCCCCCGGGGTGCGCCACATAAGGAGCGGTATGTGCCTCCCTCAGAATTTCCTCTTTGAGCTCCGGTAGATCCGGCACACAGATTCGTCCTCGAAACCATATCGTGCCATCGGAGCTTACTGCGAAATCGCCCTCCTGGTCGGCGGTTATCCTGCCTCGCACCAGTTGAAGTTGGTCATCGGTCGATTGCCCCTCAAGAATCCTGTCCAGCGGGGTGGGCTTGACCACTAGAGTCAGAAGTTGTGCGACCGTACCTGCCGGTACCACTTCCAGTCTTAACCGCGAAAATTCCGCAATCAGACGTTCTTGCTGGGTGATAGCATCTACGCCTGCTTCCTCAGCCTGCCCCTTGCGACTCAAGGCGTCGGCTACCACATTCGCTTTTCCCGGATGATAGTGGATCGTCATGTCGTAGTCTTTCAGCAGCTCGAGCCACCGCCTTTGTCACAAGTTTAGCTCCTTTTGCTTGAAGAGGTACTTGAGACTCTTATGATCAGAGTACACATTGCAGTGTGCCCCATACAAGTAATGTCTCCATAGCTTGAGGACGAACACGACCACTGCGAGCTCCAAATCATGCACGGGGTAATTCCGCTCATAATCCTTGAGTTGCCTTGACGCATAGGCTATAGCCCTTCCCCGTTGCATAAGCACTCCTCCCAATCCGTTCCGCGACGCATCGCAAAATACTTCATAATCCTCCCCCGGTTCTGGTAAGGAGAGAATCGGGGCCCGCGTCAATCTATCCTTGAGCTCCTCGAAACTCCTCTGGCACTGATCCGTCCAGATAAACTTCTCCCCTTTTCGAGTTAAACGATTCAAGGGGGTGGCTATCTTAGAGAAGCCCTCCACGAAGCGCCGGTAATACCCGGCTAATCCCAGGAAGCTTCGAACCTCCGTCATCGTTGTCGGTCGGGGCCAGTCCGTCACCGAGTCTATCTTCCTTGGGTCCACCGCGACTCCGGACGCCGAGACTACGTGCCCCAAGAAATCCACCTTACGGAGCCAAAACTCACACTTTTTGAGTTTGGCGTAGAGTTTCTGTTCCCGTAAGGTCTGGAGGACTGTGCGCAGATGTTCTTCATGTTCCTCATCTGTACGGGAATAGATGAGGATATCGTCGATGAAGACCACCACGAATAAATCCAGGAAGGGTTTGAACACCCTATTCATCATGTCCATGAATACTGCCGGGGCGTTAGTGAGCTCGAAAGGCATCACTGTAAATTCGTAGTGGCCATAGCGAGTCCGGAAGGCCGTCTTGGGGACGTCCTCCCCTTTAACCCTGAGCTGATGATAGCCTGACTGCAGATCAATCTTCGAAAACACCGTTGCCCCTTGCAGTTGGTCGAATAGGTCGTCGATCCTTGGCAGGGGGTACTTGTTCTTAATGGTGGCCTTGTTTATTTTCTGGTAATCTATGCACAACCGGAGGCTTCCGTCCTTCTTCCTCACGAACAGGACGGGCGCGCCCCATGGTGACGCGCTTGGTCTGATAAAACCTTTGTCCAAAAGGTCCTCCAGCTGTGCCTTGAGTTCTTTCAACTCAGCGAAGGCCATCCTGTACGGTGCCTTGGTGATGGGCTTGGTGCCCGGGAGTAGTTCAATAGGGAAGTCGACTTCTCGTTCGGGCGGCATCCCAGGGAGTTCCGCCGGAAATACCTCCGGAAAATCCCTTACAACAGGGATGTCGTGTCTAACCTAGATTATGGACCCACACGACCAAACGATCTCTTGGGTCCTTAATCGCTGGGTAGAGGGGTGGGGCCCATCTATTCCTCACGTGACCACTAACAGGTCTCACGAAGTACACTAGGGTCTCCTATACTCTGAAACCCGCCCGCGCGCATATGCCGGGGAGGTTTCGCCTAGTACTTAAGGATTCCTTCCCTAATCCGCACTAGGCGTGTCCGGGAATAGGGGAGGGAAAAGACAGGGGGAGAGAGAGAGAGTGTCGGACGAGGGTAATAAGCTTAGGTGTAACTGGTGCTCCTAAACAGAAGGAAAAAGAAACATCCGTTACCTGTTATCACTGGTTCTGAGACATCGCGTCTCCCACTGTGGCAAATCGGGGAGTACGCCCACAACCCTCCGGCCAGCGTCGTACAGCGTGTTGAGGTAGGGGCTTGGTGTCTGGAGAGTCTGCGGAGTGCTGGTCGCCGGGTAAGTCCTTTGGTTGAGCGGGGGCTGCGGCACTCTCTAGTTCTCCCGGCTGCGGTGTGGCGGGGGTAGGGGTTATCCCCTGAGGGCAGGAGGCACGGGCGTGGTCCGGCGCGCCACAAAGATCACAGTAATAGTACCTCCAAAGGCATCTCGTCGCTGGGTGTGCACTCCCGCAGATAACGCAGGGTTCCTGTTGCGATTCCGAGCTTCCCGATGGCGCTCGCTCGTCCTTCCGCGCTTCCTTCGGGCGTTGATTTGCCCGGCTCTCTGGATTGGGGCCCCCTCGAGGGGTGGGGGTAGCGGTTTTCTTTGTTTCGTCCGGTCGCGGCGCCGGGGGTCTAGTGACAGCCGGCTTCCGGGGGCACGAGAAGCGTGAGTGACCCGGCTTGCCGCACTTGAAGCAGTGGTCGTCCCTCCAGGGGTAGCTCATAAGTTGGTGTGCACCGTCGCATATGACGCACGGCTTCCGTTGTGGTTCGGGTCCCCTCTTTGTTGTTTGCCCCGCATTCCATTCTGTCCTTGGGCGTTTGGGCGCCCGTTTGTCCTGGGAGGGGCCCCCCGTCGGACCGAGGTGGTGAAATCTTTGTCCCCAACGGTAACCGGGGTGACCCTGCCGAGCTCGTGCCTCGGCGAGATCCCGCTCAGCCTGCATGGCCAGGCCGACCGCCTCTTGGAACGTGGGGTAACCTGCCGGCGGCATTCCCCGATAGGCGTCGTCCCTGGCGTCTCGCTGAGTGCGGTCGATACCCTCGAAGTCTCGAGTCAGTAGGCATAGGCGCTCAGTGAGAGTTAACGGTTGCCCCGCTACGTCACGTAGCTGGTTTCGGAGCAAGTGATTGGCCGCGGCTGCGGGATCCATCCTGTCCATTTAAAAGAGTTAGCGCTCGGTGGCCGAATCCTGGTCGTTGTCCGCTGTAAACAAAGAAGCCGCGTTAACCCTAATATTATCACCCTAGCACCTTGACTTACAACGCACTTATATTAAACCCCGTTTCCCCGTACTCTCACGTACTACCGCACCTATACCTTGGTTATCTCGTGTCCCAATTTGCTTGTGGCATCATACACTATGGATGTGGATCTCAGACTACTGTGGTTATGGTTGTTTTTCTCTGATACCATATAATCTGTCACGCCCCGGGAGGTCTTTGTGTAAGCGGAAAAACGTGTATTATATTTTTTTTTTTCTCTTCACACGTGAAGATCAACCTCGCCCCCGGTGCACGACAGACCGCCACATATACAAATTCACTCTGCAATCGGACTGAGTCTCCTTTGTATATGCACGACGTCCCATTTA
Organism: Tillandsia leiboldiana; assembly: GCA_029204045.2. Lineage (NCBI taxonomy): Eukaryota > Viridiplantae > Streptophyta > Magnoliopsida > Poales > Bromeliaceae > Tillandsia > Tillandsia leiboldiana. The sequence goes on along the minus strand of JAQNDB010005212.1, from coordinate 8,940 downwards.
CAATACCATCCATCAACCACACAGCCGTCATCAAACATAGAGCAGGAGAAGTAATTACCTACGGTTTTGCAAATGGTGTCCACCCGACACCCAATTTTTAAAACAATTACACATCCAACAAGAGAGCGGCGACATCGTTTGGAAAGGATAAATCCAGAGGTTTACAAATCTGTGCCCACCCGGCACTCTGCTTTTGAAAACGTTTTTGCAATCATTTTTATGATGATAAAGACATGCCGCGCCTGAAATCACAAAAGTATGTCTAAACCGTAATAGTACATCCAATCCACAGTGCTAACTATAACTAATATGATCCACAGATGCAAATTAAACTAACAGTAGTTAAGAAAGAACTGAGATAAAACCAAGGTGCAACGAGTAAAAAGCCTCCTACAGCTACGGTCCTCTCGACGCAGTCTCACCACCATCCCGACTATTGTCCCTAGTCAAACCTGTCACGCCCCGGGTGGAAACCAGAACCCGGGCTCGCTAACAGATCCGCCGTGCACACGAAATTTCCCATGTACACAAAGCGTCGTTAACCTGCTCAGATATAAATGTACAATAAAAGAGCATAATACAGAGCTGAACTAAAAGAACTACATAATATCTCAGACTGGAAAAGAAATAAAAACTGTATAAAAATACAATAAACTCCCAGCTCACCAAAATAATACACCCAGCTGGCCAAAGCCAGACCTCAAAATAAAAGTGAACTACTACAGTCTGAGTAAAAGGGGTACAATATCTGTCTAACAGCAGCTCACAGCCTCACAGGAGATCTATCTACTCAGCGATCCCCTCACCTCGATCAGCTGCCGATGGCCCAGCAGCTCCCGCAGAAGACTCTGCAAAACAAGGAAAAGAAATAGAGAAAAACAACAGTGGGGGTGAGAACCACTAGTAAACCAGTAGCCTCCCCCTGTGGGTAAAGCCTCAAACTCCGACGTACCCACCAAGTCTACCAGAGGCAAAGAATGAAGAAAGTGGTAAGCTATAAGACTACAAACAAAAAGAACTACCACTAGTATGCCTCTACATGCAGTGCCAAAATAAATGACTGTAAGTATGCATCAGTAACCGCATCGGTCCAGATAAACCCAATCTAGCCACCAGTAAAAACTGGTACCACCTGCTGCCGCTATCATCATCGTGCAAGCCGATCCGCGCCAAAGTGATAGCAATGAGTCAATACCGTCCGGCACCCATTTGGTACCCCGCACGCTTCGAAGTGGCACTCGAGGGGAGCTACCCACACGAGGAAAGTAACCATGTCATAAGTATCATAAAAGCAGGATTGGATCATGACTATGATCAAAGTGGAAAACCCCTCCACTAAAGAAAACCCCAATCTGATGCAAAGGTATACATCCGGTCAACCGCCTAATGTCCGCGGTTACCACAATACCCCACAATCCATAATCAAGTACAACCTATCCCAGACTCCAAGGTCCCGACTACACTATCCCAAACCCCTGCTCGAACCCGAGCAACATGATTCAAAAGTCGAAATGAAAAGGAGAAAGGAAACAGTCAAGGTTTCTCCTAAGTCAATTCCCGATCTGATAGTGTAGCAATAAATAATAGCCTATCTAGATGTCCATGCAAGCATGCAAATGTCCTCGAGAAAGATAAAAGAAAGAGTATCAAACAGTAACTCCACATGTGTATCAAATAATAGCTCCGCATAAATATAACCATCATGCTAAAATCATCAGTCAACTACACATGTATATAATTCTTGATCCATAATAAATCATCACTATAATCTTATCACAATCATGTTCTCACAGTTAATATTTTTCCAATAATATTCCCAACATGATATATCCACAAGATTGGTCTCACATGATAGGCTCACATTTATTTCATTTTGATTTAAGCATGGATGTCAAGGGGTGATCAATCAATAAGTCCAAACGGGGAATCCTCTAAATAAACTTAGTGAGTAAATCACAGTAAGAGGTAAGCAACAACTCCCACCTGAAGAGCTGACTGTCCAAATCCCACAGCTGAAAATACCAGGAAATCCAAATCTCCTACTCCAAAGGGTCCAGTAATACCCGCAACTCTCCTGGGTACAACATAAAGTCCATAAATCCCAAAAACTACCCCCGCATACACATACAGAAATCAGTCCCAAAGATGCCCTTATTTCACCTGCTGAAAATGCCCAGAAAATTCCAATAAAAATATCACAGCGATCCACGCGTCGATACCTTAGAAACGAGTACCTGTACGTCCAAATCCGAGTTCTGCAGGTCAAGATATAAATTCGACAAGGTAACCATCCCTAAAGAATCCCCAAAAAAAACTGTAGAACTTAACTTTGGAAAAATAGTGATTTCTCACTTTAGAGAAATTCAGAAAACTCCAAGAAAAATACGGGGACGTTCCTTGCGACGAGTAGATCAAAATCGACTCCTTAAACGCCTCGATCCGATGTTCCTACGTCAAGATATAAATCGTTGAAGTCACCGCTGTCCAAGGATTCCAAACAGTAAAAGAAGGGTCAAAAACACCTCGGGAACCATGCCAAGAATTTGGAATCCAGAGAAGTCACCAACATGAAAAATGAAGCCCTACCTCTCAGGAACACACCGGCGAAGAAATCATCGAAACCGGACTCCTGTACTGCGCAGGGGACTTCTCGGACTGAGATGCGACGATAACGGGCCTAATTTGGGGGAAAAACGAGGCGCACAGTAAAATCCGAATCGCCGTTGTCGAGCTTCCAAAAATTCTGGAAATCCACCACGAGATGCAAAATAATGTGAGGAACAACTTCTCTAAAGATCCCTCCCTCTCATTCCCTCTCTACACTTCGAAAAAAGAAAGAGAAGAGAGAGAGGTGGGCTGCCTTATATAGGCCCAAAAATCTTTTGCAAAAATCCCCACCATGTCCCTAGTTTTGGGCGCCCGGTCCGGCCCAGCCCGATTTCGGGCGCCTACAGTGCGGCCCAGCCCGCCAAATTTCAGGCGCGCACAGTGCGGCCCGGCCCAGCCCGCACGCGCACAGGATCCGGCCGCACACCACACGGCCGTCCGACCCGCCCCAGGGCCCGCCACGTGTCCGCCGAACAGGCGGCAGCCGTGCGGGCCCAGCGGAGAAGCACCACGTGGCCCCCCCACGGGTCAGCGCGGCGTGCGGTGCCAACCACTGGCGTGGCGCCACGTGGGGCGGCGCCGCCCGCCCGACACGGGCGTCGGTCGGTCAACGCGCCGCCCGCGTGCGCGTACGGCCGCAGCCGCGCGGTGCTGCGTGCACCACGCGCACATGGGCCGGCCAATTTGGGGCCGCCACGTGGCGCACCCCGGTCCACCGTGCACCGCGCCTCCGCCCCCGCCTGCCCGGCCTGCCCGAGCTGCCCGCGCCTGCCCCCGTGCGCCGCGCGCACTACACCGGGCCAACCGCGTGCCGCCACGTGGCCCGCCGGTCCACCGTGCACCGGAGGCCCTTTCCGTGGACCGGGAGGCGTGCGCCGGCCCAATCAGAAGGCGCCACGTGTCCCCGGCCGGTCCACAGCTCCCCCCATGCACCATTTTGCGCAGAAAACTTCCGGGGGTCCGTTTTTGGGCATCCGGACTCCGAAAAATATAAGTAAACAACCGTTTTCAAGCGTTTTTCCGCGCTGAATCCAAATTCGCCGTCCGTTCCTCCAAATTCTCTTCCGAAATTTTGCCGAAAGCCCCCGGAAAGGCCAAATTGATCCGATTTTCGCGCCGGGTCCATTTCTGAGGTCCAATTTCGATACTACAAGCTCCAATACACTGTGTAAGCTTCCTGAAGTCACTGATAAGGCTGCAAAAGCTTTTACAAAAATTCGAACCATCACATCCTCCCCCACTAAAAAGAGTTTCGTCCTCGAAACAAAACTAAACAACATCCCTCAGTCCGATGCCTCACATAAGTAGGGGTAGGTATCCCCCATCTCCGACTCCAGTCCCTAAGGCCGTCTGCAAGCTCCTTTAGAAACGTGAAGCAAACCTCTAGCTCGAGCCGCCACATCTCTTCAAGCATCCCTGGTACACGAACACCTCCTGGTCTAGCTCTCGAAAAGTCACTATCCTCGTGTAGTGATCCGGCCTTTCGGGGTATTTTTGACTTACATGTAGTCATTTAAGCCTTTAAGTGAAATAAAATTATTCAATTCTTAAAAGTTGGCCATTGTAAGGTGCTAGTATTTTTCTGCGATAGAGCGCGGAAAAAGAAAGCCGACGGTGCGATCGGATCTGAAATCCGATATCGGGATCCCCCGGAACGGGATTCAAAGTGATACGGTGATTAGTCGTGCATCGGAATCCGTGCTAAATATCTTGCACCCGTTAGAGATAAGGTGGGTTATCTCGTAGGGGATAATTAATTAGTTAATTAATTATCCCAGATGGAAAATTAATAATTCTCTTACGTACGAATTAAAGAGAAATTAATTAAAGGTAAAGTACGACTATATAAGGGATCCCGATTATCGGAAAGAAAAGAAAAGAAGAAAATAAAAACCCTAATCGGTGAGAAGAGAAAAAGAAAAGAAAAGACGGAACCCTAGCCGGAAGAAAGGGAAAGGAGAAAGATAAGGGGCCCGATCTTCCCGGACACCGAACCGAAGGCAAGAACGCGACCGGACAACCTTCCAGTCGATCTTCGGTTCGTAAAATAATTGTTTTAAATTATTTGGGATTTTTCCGTCGTCTCTTTTGTTGACTTCTTGGTTTCTTGTTTTCTCCGTCGTATCCGTCACCGTCGCCGACATTGTCTTCTTGATAGGGCACGGAACGGACGGCGGAGGCGCGCGATGCCGGTAGGGCATCGCGCGGAGGAGGGTCACGGACGGCACCCATGCGGACCCGCAACCGCGCGGGCACCGCATGGGCGCCGCGCGGCCACCGCGCGGACCCGCAACCGTGCGGGCACCGCGCGGGCGCCGCGCGGCCGCCGCGCGGTTGCCGCGCGGACTCGCAACCGTGCGGGCGCCGTGCGGCTGCCGCGCGGGCGGCCCCCGCGCGGGCCCGCAACCATGCGGGCACCGCGCGGACCCGCAACCATGCGGGCGCCGCGCGGTTGCCGCGCGGGCGCCGTGCGGCTGCCGCGCGGGTGGCCCCTGCGCGGGCCCGCAACCATGCGGGCACCGCGCTGGCGCCGCGCGGTTGCCACGCGGGCCCGCAACCATGCGGGCGCCGCGCGGCTGCCGCGCGGGAGGCACCCGCGCGGACCCGCACCCGTGCGGGCACCGCGCGGCTGCCGCGCGGGCGGCACCCGCACGGACCCGCAACCGCACGGGCGCCGTGCGGGGCCGCACCCGCGTGGGCACCGTGCGGCCGTCGCACGGGCAACGCCGCGCGGGGCACCGCGCCGCGTGGGCGTCGCCCGCGGAGACGCGCCGCGCGGTTCCGAACCACGCGGGGCTCCGGCGGATGACGACGGCGGCGCGGGAATTCCGGATCGTCAACCCGGACGGTGTCGGACTTTTCCGTCGAAAAGAGTAAATTGGGTCTTATGTTTTCGGATGTTAGTACACGTTTTTGACTATAGTTATCCTTGCGGACTTTTCTTTAGGTCCAAGTGCGCAGCGGGGGTGCGCGAAAGATTCAGGTGTTCCGATTTCTCTTCAAATAGGTGGGTACGGTTGCGATAAGTGCAACAAGTGCAGTAAGTGCATCTATCGTCATTAAAGTGCTCTTAATTTATCTAACAAAGTAGATGGACAGTTTAACCTTTCGCATAATTGTGTGTTTTATCTAACAATTGAAGCGGCTACGGTCGCATGCTCATGACACGCCGATCTCGGCAAATCCGTTTCGGATGCTGCACGTACACAGGCGGATTGGCCTCCGCATGGGTGTACTTTTCCGGAAGAGTGGTCTCTTATGACCCGTGTTCCTCACAAAGGTGTGGGTGCCGTGAGGACCTCTTCGCGCCCGCTGAAAATAGCACACCAGCACCGCGAAGAGGTTAAAAGCATCAAAGAGGTGTTTGCGCACGAGGGGAGACTTTAGTTTCTCCGACAAATAATCTGGGGTTGGTGCCCAATTAAATTGATAAAGCTGGGGTTGGTGCCCAATTAAATTGATAAATCTGTGGTTGGGGCCCAGCTTAATATGTGCAGGGTTTTAGCGAAATGGTTCCGGTGTTTTCGGTTTGCTCCTTATTCCTTATTGTTATTAGACATCTACTTTATTTGTCACCGACATTACCCACTCCGTGACAGGTGTTACGAGGTGCGTTAGCCGGGAGGGCGGTGAGACCGCGTCGCGAGAACCGTAGTCAGAACACTTGGTTTTTATTATCTCATTTCTCTCACGCTTAATTTAGTTAATTTGCTTGTGGGTCGTAATATTCGTGGACATGTATTACTTAGCGCTGTGGATGAGGTGTACTTTTATATTTCGGTTCTTTTGGTGATGTTTCCTTATGCGGCACGTTTTCATGATAAACCAAATGACTTCGAAAAGGTTTTCCCAAAACGAAGTGCCGTGTGGGCACGGGTTTTGCATCCGCTGGCTTTATCCTTTCTAAACACTGATGCCGCTTTAATATTCCGCTTGATGATGTATGTCTATTGTATGGTTGATGGTTGGTGTTTGATGTATGTTGTTGTAAATGAGACGCCGTGCATATACAAAGGAGACTCTGTCCGTGGGCAGGGAGAATTTGTGTATGTGGCGGTCTGGCACGCACCGGGGATGAGGTTTAAACTACCTTGTTAAGAAGAAAAAAAAAGATACACACGATTTTCCGCTTTGATAGACTCAAAAACCCCCGGGGGCGTGACAGATTAAATGGTATCAGAGAAAAACAACCATAACCGTAGTAGACGTGATCCACATCCACAGTGTAGGGTACCACAAGCAAATTAGACATGAGATAACCAAGGTATAGGTGCATAGTACGTGAGAGTACGGGGAAAAGGGAACGTAATGTAGGTGTAATCGTAAGACAGGGTGTTAGGGTTATAACCTTAGGGTTAACGTGGTTTCTTTGTATCACAGCAGACAACGGCCAGGATCCGGCCACCGAGTGCTAACCATTCTCAATGGACAGGATGGATCCCATAGCCGCAGCCAACCGCCTACTCCGCAACCAGCTACGCGACATAGCGGGGCAAATGCTAACTCTCACTCAGCGCCTAGGCATACTGACTCAGGATTTTGAGGGTGTCGACCGCATCCGGCAGGACACCAGGGACGGCGCCTATCGGGGAATGCCGCCGGCAGGGTTCCCTACCTTTAACGAAGCGGTTATGTTGGCCCGGCGGGCAGAGCAAGAACTGGCCGAGACACGCGCTCGGCAGAGTTATCCCTATCCCAGTCCGGCAGTGGACCCTTTCCAGCAGGGCCCGGCACTCAAACGCCCGAGGACAGAGGGAAACTTTGGAAAGGCAATGAGAGGAGGATCCAAACCACAGAGGAAGCCGTGTCCCATATGCAGTGGGGCGCATTAGGTGACTGACTGTCCATGGAGTCACGACCACTGCTACCGGTGTGGCAAACCAGGACACGCACGCTACGAGTGCCCACGGAAACCGGGCACCACCAGGCCTCCGGCACCACGACCGGAGGGGACAGGGAAGACTGTTGCACCCGTCCCACAAGGGGGCCCCGCCCCGGAAGGCCAAGGAGGAGGACGTCCGGAGAAAGCGCGGAAGGACGAACCGACACCAGCAAGGGACGCGAAACCACCTCAGGGACCGTGCGTAATCTGCAAGGGTGCTCACCCGGTGGCAGAATGTACGTGGAGGTACCATTACTGCAATCAGTGCGGCTTACCGGACCACTCCCGTGCCTTCTGCCCTCAGAGGCCCACTTCCGCCGCCGCCGCGCCACCACAGCAGGAAGGACCAGAGAGTGCTGCGGCCCCCGTTCAGCCAAAGGATTCGCCTGACGACCAGCAATCCTCAGACTCCTCAGACGTCAAGTCCCTTCCCCAGCGCGTCGTACGACGCTGGCCCAAGGGCTGTGGACGGGCTCCCCGGGATACTGCAGTGGAGGACGCGACGTCCCAGACCTAGTAACGGCAGGTAAATTTTTTTTTGGTTTCACTTTTCCCTCTTAGATTAGGAGCACCGGTCACACCTTAGCCTGCTACCCCTGTTAGACTTTCTCTCTCTCTCGCTCCCTCTCTCTAGAATCCTTAAGTATTAGGCGAAGCCTCCCCCGGCCGATGTGCGCGGGCGAGCTTCGAAGCATAGGAGAACCTTGTGTACTCGGGGCCCGTAAGGGCCATGCAAGGAATAAATAGGCTCCACCCTATGCCTTGCAGCCGAGAACCCAATGGGCTGATAGGTAGTTCAAGGCCGCTCCCCAGATAAGGATCAGCGGTCCCGTGGTAAGGGAATTTCCCGACGTGTTTCCGGCAGAGCTCCTCGGAGCGCCGCCGGAACGAGAAGTCGACTTTCCTATTGAACTACTTCCCGGCACCAAACCCATCACCAAGGCACCGTACAGGATGGCCTTCGCGGAGCTGAAGGAACTCAAGGCACAGTTGGAGGACCTTTTGGATAAGGGCTTCATCAGACCTAGCGCGTCACCCTGGGGCGCGCCCGTCCTGTTTGTGAGAAAAGAAGGACGGAAGTCTCCGGTTGTGCATCGACTACCGGGAGATAAATAAGGTCACCGTTAAGAACAAGTACCCCCCTGCCAAGGATCGACGACCTCTTCGACCAACTACAGGGGGCGACGGTGTTTTCAAAGATTGACCTGCAGTCGGGCTATCATCAGGTCCAGGTCAAGGGGGAGGACATCCCCAAACGCTTTTCGGACCGCGAAACGGTTCATTTAACGAATTTACAGTAATGCCGTTCTGGCTCACTAATGCCCCGGCGGTTGTTCAGTGACATGATGAACCGGTATCAAACCCTTGCCTTTCCTGGGATTTATATTCGTGGTGGTCTTCATCACGTATCCTCATCTACTCCCTGTACAGACGAGGACAATGAAGAACAT
>JAQNDB010005211.1:0-20479 GCA_029204045.2 Tillandsia leiboldiana | reverse complement strand
TTGTTTTTTGGGTGTGATGATCCGCCGAATACTTAGATTAGAAATAAGTTGGAAATACCATCTACGTATTCATAATTTGATTCTACTCAAATCTGAGTTTGGAAACCGAGAATCAAATTAATCAAATAGATGAAGAAACATAGAATTAAATCTAGTATTTCCTTTCTTCTCTATATGTGGATTTTTCTATTTCGGTCGTGATTATTTCCATTTTTCGTCGCCCTAAAAAGAAATTAAAGGGTCTATTTATAGGTTGAAACCATTGGAAGAGAGAAGAAGCAAAACTAACATTTTCTGGAATTTTCAGGATAGGCGATCCGGATCGGATTTAGGCGACCGGATTGCCGTAACTAGACAACAGTGTTCTAGAAAAATAAAGGTTCGGGATCCGATCGAATGCCTGATCCGGATCGTTCATACATTCACCAAACACCAATGTTCGATCCGATTGAACTGCCTGTGGGCACCCCCCGGAATTTGGATTAGTCCTCTATTAAATGATATAATAGGCTAAATCTCTAACCCGGCTATAGCATTTGGATTGTAGCAAGATCCAAGAGGAACATGAGAGTTAAGCGTGCTAGAGCTAGAGTAGTTCAGGATGGTGACCCCCTGGGAAGTGGGGCGTCACAGTTGGTATCAGAGCCATTCCCAGCCGGAAATGTGAGATGATTCTCGCTGAGCCAGGGTTATATAGCGGTAGAGCGAGGCTCCCCGGCTAATGACCATTGTGAGTGGAGTGCAGCTCCTCACAAGGTCGGCTAAGGCTAGCGAGACGAGTCTCACATCGCCTGGTGCTTGGAATGTGCTTGAGCCTAACGTGGACGTCAGGGCTAAAGGGGGGAAGAATGTGACACCCGCCGGAATTTGGATTAGTCCTCTATATAAATATATAATAGGACTAAATCTCTAACCCGCTATGCATTTTGGTATGGTAGCAAGATCCAAGAGGAACATGAGAGTTAAGCGTGCTAGGCTAGAGTAGTTCTAGGTGTGGTGACCCCCTGGAAGTGGGGCTCACAGCCTGATCCGGATCGTTCATAAATAACGGTAAAAACCATGTTCGGATCCGGATCAAAGGAGGCTACGATCCGGATTGAATTTGCGTATGAACTAACACCTTCGGGATCCGGATCGAAGTGTCTGATCCGGATCCTGAACAGTCCCATGTCCAGTTTTGATTTTTATGCAATTATAAAATTCATCCAAGTGTTTCTACACATAAGAAGTATTCGGATCACCAAAGATAATTAGTTAACAACCTGATCCTTTTTCTTTGAATTCTTCGTTCTTGAGATTGAGTTACATGATCCAACCTTCTTTATCTTCAATCTTCAGACAGTAACCGAATTCACGAAAACGCCAACTCAAATTCCGTAACTACACATCATATACCCACAAGATAATAATATAGCCTTCTCTTCCATATGATATTAACCCTATTCACCAAAGCCATTTGAAAGCAAGTACTAACATATGCCCTTTTTATTTCACATAAGCATGCAAATATTGTTCAAGGGGTGTAATTAGCTTTCTAATATGGAAAACACTCCAATAAACCTAGTGGGTAGTCAAAAGTAAAGATTCGCAACAACCCCACCTCGAGCGCTAAATCTTGGTCCCAAAAGTGAAGTCCACGGCCCGGTCTAAACAATCACCACAACACTGCACAACCCGCAAAAGAATAAACATTAAACATACATTCTCCACATAATCTGTCCCAAAACTTACAATCCACAGTTTTGCCTTTTTCACCTGCTAAATCTGCTCGAAAAATTCCAAGAAAAAATCTGTCACATCCTCGCGACGAACCAGTCGAAACGAGTACCTGCACGTTCAAATCCTAGTTTCCTACGCTGGATACAAATTCGACAAGGGAACCACCCCGAAATAAACCAATCTCAAATCTGTAGCACAAAGTTCTGTAAACAGATTTTTCACCTTCGGGAAGAACTTAGAAAATTTCCAGGAAAATTTGAGATGTTCCTTGCGCTGTGTATGAAAAAAAACGCCTATTGGTACGCCTCAATCCTGCATGTCGGCGAAGATATCGCCGAAATACCACAGTGCTGTTCAAAACTCCGCGAAAGAAAAGGGTCAAAAGAAGCTGGAAAACTCAAGATCAACATGAAAAAGAGGAGCTCAAAACACTGAAGTCGGAGCCCTACCTGTCGTGGTCCCAACGGCGCAAGAATCGCCTAAACGGAGTCGGAGTAAGCCGGGGGAGTCCGCGCACTGAAATGCTACGAAACGGGTTGCCGGTGAAGGCGTCGCGCCGCGCCGTAAAATGAGAACCTCAGGATGCGTGCCACTAAAAATCCCAGAATGCTCTGTGGGTAGCTCTGGTGGAGGAAGAAAGTTCAGTAGAAGTCCTCTGTAAAAAACAGGGCAGAAAAGGGGAAAACAAGCCTCAAAGGCCCTAATTATAGTCCACAACCCACTTACTGGGCTCAGGCGGATTTGGCCCAACTTTCGGCGCCCGAATCGCAAAAGGGGTCGGATGATGTAGTGTTTCTGGTTTTCCCATGCAACTTTCCGATGAATCCACTGTGTAGAAACACCTAGTGTTGGTATGTTGGCCCATGGTGCATCACAGGGGTGCCACAGATGGACCTTGTGAGACTTGGATAGCTGATTTGGCCTTCGCTGCATTTGCCGAATTTTAGAAAAGGTTTTGGGCCAATCTGAGGTTGGATTTGGATTCAGCGCGGAAAAAACGCTTGAAAACGCTATTTGCTTGTTAAATTTGGAGTCCGGATGACCAAAAGCGGGCTTTCGGAAGGTTTTCGGGGGTTATTCGGTGCATGGGGGAGCCTCGTGAACCGGCCTGAGCCACGTGGCGGCCTATTATTGGCCGGCTCACGCAGCTCGGTCCACGGGGTGGGCGCGGCGGTGCATGGACCGCGGGTCGGGAGACGCGTGGCGTGCCCTGATAGGCCCGCAGCCGCGGCATGGTTCACCGAGTGTGCGGGGTTTGCGGTGGACCGGGGCACATGACACGTGGCGGCTTCGGATTCGTTGGCTCACGTGGGCGCGGTCCACGGTGTGCACGGGGGGGCGCCTCGGGACTTGCGCGCGCACAGTGGCGCCAGGCGGGACGGTCGGCCGCACTCGAGTGCGCCACGTGTCGCCTCGCGGTTGGGCGGCCGTACCTACCCCCGCTGACCGCGAGGGGACACGCGGCGCACAGCGGGCCGCGGGGACTTGCTGTCCCCTGTTTGGGGTGACGTGGCCGCTCCTGGGAGTTTCGGGCGCGTCGGACGGGAAGCGTACAACCGGGTTTCCAGGCGCAGTGCGCCCGAAAGTTGCGCCCGAAAACCCGGCCCGGTAGCTTATGGGCTGGGCCTATAAATAGCTTCCCCTATTCGTTCTTTTGGCTTTTTGGACCCCATTTTCATAGAGCATCCTTCAGCAAAGTTTTTCCTCCCTCAGTTGCACTACCCTTTGGAGAACTTTGAGGATTTTTGGAGGCACTCTTCCCGAGGTTCACCATTTTACGGCGCGGCGCGACGCTTGTTTCCCCGGCGATCTTCTTCGCCCCTTCACAGTTTTTGGACTCCTCCGACTCACCCCGACATAGGATTTCGCCGATTCTTGTGCCGTTGGACTCACGACAGGTAGGACTTCAACTCCTGTGTTTTGAGGTTCCTCGATTTCCATGCTGATCTTGGAGTTTTCTGAGCACCCATTTGACCCATTTTTCGTCGCGGACTTTTGGACAGCACCGCAGTGTTCTTGCCGTATCTTTTCGCTCGGACGTCGGATCGAAACGATTCAAGAGGCAATTTTCATCTACACTTCGCAAGGAGTCTCCTGGAGTTTCTCAGATTTTTCTGGTTTTTGGACGAGGGTGAGAATCTCCTTTTTCTGTGGTTCTTTGTTACAGAAATTTGGTACAGTTTGGATTGGGATGTTGCTCTTGTCGGATTTTTATCTCAGCGTAGGAAACTCCGATTTGGGCGTGCAGGTACTTGTTTCGACGGGCTCGTCACGAGGATCGCGAAAGTATTTTCCTTGTATTTTTCTGGGCATTTTTTCGCAGGTAAAAATTGGTGAATTCTGGACTGTGGTATTAAGGGGACAGATTCTGGGAATTGTGAATGAATAGCTTATGTACTTTCCTTTGGGGTATTTTGTACAGATTGGTGGGGAGTTTTTGGACTGAGCTTGGGTTTCGCTTTTGGGAACTGGGATTAGCGCTCGAGGTGGGTGATGTTGTAAACCTCCTATTTGTGATTTATCACTAGGCCTATTAGAATGCTCTTGATCAGGCTGTTATTAGAACTGTGAGATGGACTTAGCATGCTTGTATGAAATCTTGGTCCCTTCGTTAATAATCGCATTATTAGAAAACTACAAGTTAATTAGTGGTGTGTCCATGCTTTAAATATGTAGTATAATTACTTGGAAATTATGCTAAATCCCTATCTTGTTGAATGTTAAATGAAAGGTTGGGGTATGTGGTTAGAGTATTTAAAATGGTTCATTAAGAAAAGGACTTTTGCATGCTTGAATGGTCACCTAGATAGGCCACCTTTTTCTGCTACACTATCATGCTGGAATTGACTTAGGAGAAACCATGTTTCATTCTTTCTTCAGTCACTTAGACATAGGGGATATTATGCTCGGGTTAGAGCAGGGGCTTGGATAGTGTAGTCAGATACTTGGGTTTCGGGGAGAGGGTTTTGGGCTTCCTTTGGGGGATGGTACTTTTCCTTATAGATCAGAGTGCGCGATTCGCAGACTTGAGACCCTGAGACTCCTGTTCCATATCGGCGTTATGCGTAGGCTGGCATACCCGATTTGGCAGACATTGAGAATCCTATCCCATATCGGTGTTATGCGTAGGCTGGCATACCCGATTTAGCAGACCTTGAGACTCCTGTCCCATATCGGCGTATGCGTAGGCTGGCATACCCGATTCGGCGGACATTGAGACTCCTATCCCATATCGGTGTTATGCGTAGGCTGGCATACCCGATGTGGCAGGCTTCGATATTCCGATGCATACATTTAGCTATCTTTAGCTGGGCAGGTAGAGGCATATTAGTGGTAGCTTTTATCAGGAGTCATACTCATAGTTACCGCATTTATTCTTTTAGGCTCTGGTAGTCCTAGTGGGCAGGTATGAGTTTTGAGTTGAGGTTTACCCACTAGGGGAGGCTACTGTCTTTATAGTAGTTCTGACCCCCACTGTTTTCCCTTTTCTTGTCCCCTTTGTTTTGCAGAGTCATCTGCTGGAGTTGCGGGGCCCTCCTCCCAGGATCGAGGTAAGAGGATCGCCGACTAGATAGCTGCTACCCCGAGCTCGAGTTTTGTAGTTTTGTTGTATCCCCTGTACACTCAGACGGTTGTATTTTCTTTTATTTTTGGGTCTGGCTGCGGCCAGCTGGTTGTATTTACTTCGTGAGCTGGGAGAGACATATGTATATTCTTGAGAGTTTATTGTACTTTTATTTCCAGCATTTGTCTGAGATGTACTAGTTTCAGTTTAGCTCTGTTTTATGCTCTAGTATTATTTCTTTATATCTGAGCAGGTTACCAGCGCTTCGTGTACACGGGAAATACCGTGTGCACGGCGGGTCTGTAGACGAGCCCGGGTTCTGGTTTACACCCGGGGCGTGACAGATTATTTTGGTATCAGAGCTTAGGGATAGGTCAGTTGGGACTTAGGAAACCCTAGGCTTTTGGCAGACCCTAGGAAGGCAGAGCGTGAGTGACGTGATATTGTGCGAAAGTCGGCAATTAGTTGTTAACTCTTCCTGTGAGTGGAGAGGGATTGGCATAGCCTATTTCTGGGGGACTATTATGTTGGCTGCAGATAACATAAGGTTACAGAAATAGGGAAATGTCCATGACTTTCGCTGGATTGGGTCGAGAGTGGTTTGGTTTACTGACCCGTGGATTCTTTTGTGGCAGGATGCCTCCTAGGCGGCAGATCCCTACTCGGGGTACTCCTACACCCCCGGAGGAGCCGGAGCAGTCCGGGCCTTCTGAGATCAGTGAGCTGAGGGCCATGGTGGCCCAGTTGGCGGAGAGTCACCGCCGACAGGAGCAGAGGTTCGAGCAGTTGCTGGCTCAGGTGGCGGCACCTCCCCCTACTACGGTAGAGGCCCCTGTACCACCGGTTGTACCGCCGGCTATTCCACTTGTTCCTACGGCACCGTCGTCTAGCAGTGGGGCTCAGGGGGTGATCAGGCCATTGACCCCAGCGGAGGAGCAGGAGTTTGCTGACAAACTCGCACAGTTCTGTAAGCGAGGACCACCTAGGTTCTCGGGGCGGAGTACTCATCCAGCGGAGATAGGATCGTGGTTGGCATCAATGGAGAAGTTGTTCAGAGATTTCTTCATTGATTCGAGATTCAGAGTACACATGGCCGTACATTGTTTAGAGGGGGATGCGGATGCTTGGTGGCGTCGGGTCGAGCCCTTAGAGTTTCAGATCACCCGACAGCTACCCTGGTCGGAGTTCAGGAGGATGATCCTTGACACTTACTTCTCCACGAGCGTGAAGAAGAAGATAGAAGATGACTTGAAGAACCTGCAGCAGGGTGATCGCTCAGTATGGGACTATTTCCAGGAGTTTACACAGTTGGTTAACTGCGTACCCTATGTTGCCAGGGACGGGCTGCACCAGGTGGAGCTGTTTGAGACAGGTTTACGCCCCGAGATCTATACCTTGGTACACGCCCAGAGGCTTCAGACTTTATCAGAGGCAGTGGATCATGCACAGTGGGTCGAGAGGGGAGATCATGTGGTCGCTAGGCGCGGAGGCTCGGTCGCTCAGAGTTCTGAGAGGAAGCGGCCAGCACCAGACGAGGGGGGACATGCCAGTTCATGGAGGCCGCCCCGACCGCCACCGCCACAGTCTGCGGGCCGTGGGCGTTCGGATCGGCGAGGGCCTGGGGGATCCCAGAGGCCCCCACAGCAGCAGCCCCAGCGACAGCAGCAGCACTCGCAGCAGCAGAGGTCGCAGTCGCGACAGCAGGGGTCACAGCGGCAAGGGCAGCAGCAGCAGCAGTCGAGGCAGCCCTAGTCTGCGGTCAGGTGCGTCTTTTGTAGGGGACAGCACGCGGCGGATACTTGTGACCAGAGGTATGGCCGCTGTTATCGGTGTGGACAGTCCGGCCACATTCGAGCTACTTGCCCTCTCTCTACACCGCAGGCTCCTTCCTCAGCATCAGCTCCTTCGGTGCCCCAGCAGCGGCCTTATGCTCCAGCGAGCAGGGCTCCTTCCTCCCACCCTACAGACTACCGACCACCAGCTCAGAGCGGGCGAGTCTACGCCGCCTAGGTAGGGGACTCTGCGGCGACCGACCACGTGGTGGCAGGTATCATTTTACTTCTCGGCATTAGAGCTCGCACTTTATTTGATACCGGTGCATCACATTCTTTTATCAGTAGAGCATTTGCATCATCGCATGGACTAGAGTTACGTCGGTTACCGCATGCATTAGAGGTACGGATTCCTAATCATATTTTGATTGTAGAGGAGTGTTGTTGGTCTTGCCCGGTACAGCTTGAGTCTTGGATTTTGCCAGCGGACCTGATGGTCCTTAGTCAGCTGTGAGATTATGACATTGTGCTGGGGATGGATTGGCTAGCTCGCTATTTCGCGACGATTGATTGCGCCGCGAGGACTGTTACTTTTAGCGAGCCAGGCCAGGAGGTGTATGTTTACAGGGGGTGCCAGAGTGCTTTCTTTGCCTCTGTGGTTTCGACTTCTCGGGCGAGGCAGATGATGCGCAGTGGATGCGTAGCCTTTTTGGCGTCGGTGGTTAAGGAGCCTGTGGCGGCACCGGGACTCCCGGATATCCCTATTGTCCATGAGTTCCCGGATGTGTTTCCTCCAGATCTGATTCATATGCCGCCGGATAGGGAGGTTGAGTTTTTGATTGACGTAGTTCCAGGAACTGCGCCAATCTCTAAGGCTCCTTACCGAATGGCACCGGCTGAGCTGCGAGAGCTAAAGGCGCAACTCCAGGATTTAATGGACAAAGGTTTTGTCAGACCAAGCGTATCACCTTGGGGAGCGCCGGTGCTATTTGTGAAGAAGAAGGATGGATCACTTCGACTATGTGTTGATTATCGGGGGTTGAATAAAGTGACCATCAAGAACAAGTACCCTTTGCCGTGCATTGATTACTTATTTGATCAGCTGCAAGGGTCTTGTGTCTTTTCTAAGATTGATTTACAGTCTGGTTACCACCAATTGAAGGTAAAGGCCGAGGACATCCCAAAGACGGCATTCAGGACGCGGTACGGGCATTATGAGTTCACCGTCATGCCTTTTGGATTGACAAATGCCCCTGCTGCTTTTATGGATTTAATGAACAGGATCTTTCGACCATACCTGGATCGGTTCGTCGTTGTATTTATTGATGACATCCTAGTTTACTCCCGGAGCGATGTGGAGCACGAGGAGAACTTGAGGATAGTGCTACAACTTCTGAGAGAGAGGAAGTTGTATGCCAAGTTATCTAAGTGTGATTTTTGGCTTCGGGAGGTTGTCTTTTTGGGCCACGTGATTTCAGCCGCTGGAGTGGCAGTAGACCCGGCGAAGATCGAGGCAGTCTGGGATTGGCCCCGACCGACGACGGTATCAGAGGTCCGCAGTTTTATGGGCTTAGCTGGATATTACCGTCGGTTTGTGGAAGGTTTTGCGAAACTTTCCACACCCCTCACTCGTTTGACGCGAAAGGGATTAGGTTTATCTGGAGTGAGGATTGCCAGAGGAGCTTCGAGGAATTAAAGAACAGATTGATGTCGGCTCCTATCCTTTCCCTACCTGTTATGGGGAAGGGATATGTGATTTACAGTGATGCGTCGCACAGTGGACTTGGTTGCGTGCTGATGCAGGAGGGAAAGGTAATTGCTTATGCCTCTCGGCAACTGAAGGATTATGAAAAGAATTACCCTACCCATGATTTGGAGCTAGCTGCAGAGATTTTTGCACTAAAGTTGTGGCGCCACTACCTTTATGGGGAGCACTGCGAGATTTACACCGACCACAAGAGCTTGAAATACCTGTTCACACAGAAGGAGCTCAACTTGAGGCAGCGCAGATGGTTGGAATTGTTGAAAGACTATGATGTAGACATATTATACCATCCTGGCAAGGCCAATGTGGTTGCTGATGCCCTGAGCAGGAGAGCAGTACAGAGTCTATCTTCGTTGATCACCGATCAGGCGCCATTACTTGAGCAGATGAGGCGGTTGGAGCTCGAGGTTGTGTCCCCTGGGGTCTCTGCTAGACTTATGTCTCTAGTCGTGCAGCCCACTCTGTTGGACAGGATTCGGGAGAGACAGAGTGAGGACCCCCACCTGATGAGGATTCGAGAGCAGATGCAGACTGGTTTGACAGGGGACTTTTCGATTGATGCTTCGGGAGTACTGCGGTACAGGGACCGAGCATGTGTGCCTATGGATGCGGAGATCCGAGAGCAGATCTTGAGGGAGGCCCACTATACACCTTATACCATCCATCCTGGTGGGACTAAGATGTATAGGGACCTTAAGGCACAGTTTTGGTGGAACGGGATGAAAAGAGACATTGGGAGATTTGTAGCGCACTGTCTAACTTGTCAGCAAGTAAAGGCTGAACATCGTGTACCTGCTGGCAAGTTGCAGAGTCTCCCAATCCCTGAATGGAAATGGGAGCATGTTACCATGGATTTTGTCACTGGTTTGCCGAGAGCACAGACGGGAGCGGATGCTATCTGGGTAGTCGTGGATAGACTTACCAAATCCGCACACTTTTTACCAGTGCAGGTGACTCGGTCCCTCGATCGGCTGGCACAGCTGTACTTAGACGAGGTAGTGAGGCTGCATGGTGTGCCCGTCTCCATTGTATCTGACCGAGATCCGAGATTTGTTTCGCGCTTCTGGAGGAGCCTACAGGCCACTTTAGGGACACAGCTCAGTTTCAGCACAGCATTTCACCCGCAGACAGACGGACAGTCAGAGCGTACTATACAGATTCTTGAGGACATGCTCCGGGCTTGCACGCTGGACTTTGGAGGGGGTTGGGTACGACACTTATCATTGGCAGAGTTTGCGTACAACAATAGCTTTCAAGCGAGCATCCGAATGGCTCCGTTTGAAGCATTGTATGGACGCAAGTGTCGTTCCCCTCTTTATTGGAGTGATGTGGGTGAAAGGCGGACCTTGGGGCCAGAGTTGCTTAGAGAAGTGGAGGCTAAGGTCAAGGTAGTCAGGCAGCACCTTCAGACAGCACAGAGCAGACAGAGGAGCTATGCAGATGTGCGGAGGCGAGACCTGGAGTTCGCAGTTGGGGATCATGTCTTTCTGAAGGTCTCGCCTTCAAAGGGGATCCGAAGATTTGGGATTCGGGGGAAACTGAGCCCTCGCTACATTGGACCTTTCGAGGTATTAGAGCGCATAGGGCCAGTTGCCTACAGGCTTGCACTTCCTCCCAGGCTTTCAGGTGTTCACGACGTTTTTCATGTATCGACTCTGAGGAAGTATGTTCATGACCCGTCTCATATCATCAATTTCACCCCACTGGAGGTCACCGAGGACCTGAGCTATGTTGAGCGGCCGTTGAGGATCTTGGACCGGGAGGTTAGGGAGTTGCGCAGTCGGGCCATCCCTTATGTGAAGATCCTCTGGAGCAGTCATGAGGAGCGCGAGGCTACCTGGGAGTTGGAGTCAGCGATGATGGTTGCTTACCCCCACCTGTTCGAGGCACCTGCTTGAGGTATGACTTTTGTTTCGAGGACGAAACTTTTTCTTGTGGGGGAGGATGTAGTGTTCTGGTTTTCCCATGCAACTTTCCGATGAATCCACTGTGTAGAACACCTAGTGTTGGTGTGTCTAGCCCATGGTGCATCAAAGGGGTGCCACAGATGGACCTTGTGAGACTTGGATAGCTGATTTGGCTTTCGGCTGCATTTGCCGAATTTTAGAAAAGGTTTTGGGCCAATCTGAGGTTGGATTTGGATTCAGCGCGGAAAAACGCTTGAAAACGGCTATTTGCTTGTTAAATTTGGAGTCCGGATGACCAAAAGCGGGCTTCCGGAAGTTTTCGGGGTTATTCGGTGCATGGGGGAGCCTCGTGGACCGGCCTGAGCCACGTGGTGGCCTATTATTGGCCGGCTCACGCAGCTTGGTCCACGGGGTGGCGCGGCGGTGCATGGACCGCGGGCGGGAGACGCGTGGCGTGCCCTGATAGGCCGGCGCACGCGGCATGGTTCACTGAGTGTGCGGGGTTGCGGTGGACCGGGCGCATGACACGTGGCGGCTTCGGATTCGTTGGCTCACGTGGGCGCGATCCACAGTGTGCGCGGGGGGGCGCCTCAGGACTGCGCGCGCACAGTGGCGCCAGGCGGGACGGTCGGCCGCACTCGAGTGCGCCACGTGTCGCCTCGCGGTTGGGCGGCCGTACCTACCCCCGCTGACCGCGAGGGGACACGCGGCGCACAGCGGGCCGCGGGGACTTGCTGTCCCCTGTTTGGGGTGACGTGGCCGCTCCTGGGAGTTTCGGGTGCGTCGGACGGGAAGCGTACAACCGGGTTTCCGGGCGCAGTGCGCCCGAAAGTTGCGCCCGAAAACCCGGCCCGGCAGCTTATGGGCTGGGCCTATAAATAGCTTCCCCTATTCGTTCTTTTGGCTTTTTGGACCCCATTTTCGCAGAGCATCCTTCAGCAAAGTTTTTCCTCCCTCAGTGCACTACCCTTTGGAGAACTTTGAGGATTTTTGGAGGCACTCTTCCCGAGGTTCACCATTTTACGGCGCGGCGCGACGCTTGTTTCCCCGGCGATCTTCTTCGCCCCTTCACAGTGTTTGGACTCCTCCGACTCACCCCGACATCGGATTTCGCCAATTCTTGCGCCGTTGGACTCATGACAGGTAGGACTTCAACTCCTGTGTTTTGAGGTTCCTCGATTTCCATGCTAATCTTGGAGTTTTCTGAGCACCCATTTTACCCATTTTTCGTCGCGGACTTTTGGACAGCACCGCAGTGTTCTTGCCGTATCTTTTCGCTCGGACGTCAGATCGAAACGATTCAAGAGGCAATTTTCATCTACACTTCGCAAGGAGTCTCCTGGATTTTTCTCAGATTTTTCTGGTTTTTGGACGAGGGTGAGAATCTCCTTTTTCTGTGGTTCTTTGTTACAGAAATTTGGTACAGTTTGGATTGGGATGCTGCTCTTGTCGGATTTTTATCTCAGCGTAGGAAACTCCGATTTGGGCGTGCAGGTACTTGTTTCGACGGGCTCGTCGCGAGGATCGCGACAATATTTTCCTTGTATTTTTCTGGGCATTTTTTCACAGGTAAAAATTGGTGAATTCTGGACTGTGGTATTAAGGGACAGATTCTGGGAATTGTGAATGAATAGCTTATGTACTTTCCTTTGGGGTATTTTGTACAGATTGGTGGGGAGTTTTTGGACTGAGCTTGGGTTTCGCTTTTGGGAATTGGGATTAGCGCTCGAGGTGGGTGATGTTGTAAACCTCCTATTTGTGATTTATCACTAGGCCTATTAGAATGCTCTTGATCAGGCTGTTATTAGAACTGTGAGATGGACTTAGCATGCTTGTATGAAATCTTGGTCCCTTCGTTAATAATCGCATTGTTAGAAAACTACAAGTTAATTAGTGGTGTGTCCATGCTTTAAATATGTAGTATAATTACTTGGAAATTATGCTAAATCCCTATCTTGTTGAATGTTAAATGAAAGGTTGGGGTATGTGGTTAGAGTATTTAAAATGGTTCATTAAGAAAAAGACTTTTGCATGCTTGAATGGTCACCTAGATAGGCCACCTTTTTCTGCTACACTATCATGCTGGAATTGACTTAGGAGAAACCATGTTTCATTCTTTCTTCAGTCACTTAGACATAGGGGATATTATGCTCGGGTTAGAGCAGGGGCTGGGATAGTGTAGTCAGATACTTGGGTTTCGGGGAGAGGGTTTTGGGTTTCCTTTGGGGGATGGTACTTTTCCTTATAGATCAGAGTGCGCGATTCGCAGACTTGAGACCCTGAGACTCCTGTCCCATATCGGCGTTATGCGTAGGCTGGCATACCCGATTTGGCAGACATTGAGAATCCTATCCCATATCGGTGTTATGCGTAGGCTGGCATACCCGATTTAGCAGACCTTGAGACTCCTGTCCCATATCGGCGTTATGCATAGGCTGGCATACCCGATTCGGCGGACATTGAGACTCCTATCCCATATCGGTGTTATGCGTAGGCTGGCATACCCGATGTGGCAGGCTTCGATATTCCGATGCATACATTTAGCTATCTTTAGCTGGGCAGGTAGAGGCATATTAGTGGTAGCTTTTATCAGGAGTCATACTCATAGTTACCGCATTTATTCTTTTAGCCTCTGGTAGTCCTAGTGGGCAGGTATGAGTTTTGAGTTGAGGTTTACCCACTAGGGGAGGCTACTGTCTTTATAGTAGTTCTGACCCCCACTGTTTTCCCTTTTCTTGTCCCCTTTGTTTTGCAGAGTCATCTGCTGGAGTTGCGGGACCCTCCTCCCAGGATCGAGGTAAGAGGATCGCCGACTAGATAGCTGCTACCCCGAGCTCGAGTTTTGTAGTTTTGTTGTATCCCCTGTACACTCAGACGGTTGTATTTTTTTTTATTTTTGGGTCTGGCTGCGGCCAGCTGGTTGTATTTACTTCGTGAGCTGGGAGAGACATATGTATATTCTTGAGAGTTTATTGTACTTTTATTTCCAGCATTTGTCTGAGATGTACTAGTTTCAGTTTAGCTCTGTTTTATGCTCTAGTATTATTTCTTTATATCTGAGCAGGTTACCAGCGCTTCGTGTACACGGGAAATACCGTGTGCACGGCAGGTCTGTGGACGAGCCCGGGTTATGGTTTACACCCGTGGCGTGACAGATGAGCTCCCGTCCGACGCGCCTGAAACCATCCCGTGCTGACACGTGTCCCGCACAGCAAACAGCTGTGCGGGGCGCGTCAATCGCCGCCGCATGGCCCACCCGGGTGAGGGACGCGTGTCCCGGACAGGAAACAGTTGTGCGGGTGCGCCTGGTGCCGACGCGTGGCACCGCCCGGTCAGGCGGGTAGGTGGCGCCCGCGAATGGCCGGGCGCCACGCGTCCCTCGCCCTGTCGCGGTCACACGTGCGGGCAGGCGCAGCCTGGCCGCCTGCCACGCACGCGCCCCGAGGCGCCAGTCCGCGCCCCCGTGTGCCGCACCTCGTGAACCCATCAATGGCATGCCGCCACGTGTCCCTACGTCGGGTCCATGCACCCGCGCGGGGAACTCCGTGGACCACGCACCCTGCGCCAACCAACCAGGGGTCGAAACGTGTCCCCTCGCCCAAAATCCTGCACCGCCGCTCAAATCCATGCACCGCCGCACGAACTCCGTGGACCGCGCACCAAAAGCCAACCAATCCACGCCTGCCACGTGTCCTGCGCCGGGCTCATGCACCCAGCCGCGCCGCTCCATGGACCGAGCGCTGCGAACCGGCCAATGATAGGCCGCCACGTGGCAAGCCGGCGGTCCACGGTCCCCCCCCATGCACTAGGGACCACTAAAAACTTCCGGGAGTCCCTTTTTGGGCATCCAGACTTAGAATTTAACAAGCAAATAGCCGTTTTCAAGCGTTTTTCCGCGCTGAATCCAAATCCAACCTCTCTTTGGCCAAAAACCTTTTCAAAAACTCGGCAAATGCAGCCGAAGGGCAACCAGACAATAAATACCTCAATGGGTCCATCTGTGCTATCCCTTTGTTACACTATGGACCAGACACACCATCAACAGATGTTTTACACATTGGATTCACGGGAAATAAAGCATGGGAATCTGGACCACTACAGGAATTTTTGGAGATTTCTTCGAAGGTGAAAATTATACTTTTTCTGGACAGAGTACTGCAAACTTTTGATCTTTGGAAGTTTCGCGTTTACCGCGGTGATTAAATTGTATCTAGGCCTATAGGTCTCGGATCGGGACGAGTAAGTACTCGTTTTTCATCTACTCGTCGCGAGGATCGCAACGGTCATTTTTCCGGATTTTTCTGAGGACCGCACTGAGGTGGAATTTTCTCGTTTTCCGTGTTGTTTTGCAAAACAGTAATTTCTGTTTAAAGATGCTTATTTATGCCGTGTGCGGTCTATTTTTGTTATAGTTCTCGCATTTTTGAGGTTTGCGGGGATTGAGGATCTTGGACAGCGAGGAGTCTCATACTGTTGTGGTTTGCGCTTTTCGAGGTGGGTAGTTGTTGTGGACCTCATCTTTGATTTACTCACTAGGAATATTAGAGTGATCCCCGTTGTTGAATGCCGATTAGTATATCGTGGGTAACATGCATGCTTGTATAGTTTGGACTTGTGCTATGTTAGTACTTAGTGTTCTTATGAGATCTTTATAATCCTAGAATAGCATGCTCAAATCAATGTAAGAACAACGATATTTGTCTTTCTTTTACCATCAAGAGGACACTTGCATGCTTGTATGGACATCTAGTTTGGCCACCTTTTTCTGCTACACTATCATGCTGGGAATTTGACTTAGGAGAAACCATGATTTCTATATTATTCTCCTTTATTATATACTCAGGATATTTATTGCTCGGGTTAGAGCAGGGGTTTGGGATAGTGTAGCCGGGGCCTAGATTTTGGATTGTGGGGTATGGCGGCAACCGCGGATATTGGGCGATTGACCGGTGGTCAGTTATTGGATTAGGGAGTTTGGGGCACGGCGGCGACCGCGAATATTGGGCGGTTGACCGGATGTTTACTTATGCATCAGATTTGGGGATCGGGGTTCATTAGTGGATGGATTTTTTCCCACTTTGATCATAGTCGTGATCCAGTCCTGCTTTAGTGAGATATTGAGACATGGTTACTGTACTTGGGAGACATGATTATTTACTCTTGTGGGTCGCTCCCCTCGAGTGCCACTCCGGAGTGTGCGACCGTGCCATACAAAAGCCGGTCCGTTACTTATTTTGGGGTGCGACCGTACCGGTCAGAAGTCGGTCTGTATCCCGCGGATGGGTTCTTGAGTTCGACAGCAGAGCAGACAGTGCCAGTTTTTATTGGTCGTTAGATTGGGTTTATTCAGTCAGGCACATTCACTGATACATTCTTATAGTTACACCTTTCTGGCTCTGCATTTTAGAGGCATAGTAGTGGTAGCTTCATTTTCTTATCAGCAGTACCGTTTATAGCTTACCACCTCTCCTTTCCTTTTTGCCTCTGGTAGACCTAGTGGGCACGTCAGAGTTTGAGGCTTTACCCATAAGGGGAGGCTACTATTTTTATAGTAGTTCTCACCCCCATCGTCTTTTTCTTTGTTTCTCCCTTTGTTTTGCAGAGTCCTCTGCGGGAGTTGCTGGGCCGTCACCATCAGATCGAGGTAAGAGGATAGCGGACTAGATAGAGTGTCCACCCGACAGTATGCTAGCTGGACTTTTGATGTACCCCTATATTCTCAGACAGTTTTATTGTACTTTATTTTTGGGTCTGGCGTTAGTCAGCTGTTTGTATATTTGTGGTGAGCTGGGAGAGATACTTGTATTTATTTACAGTTGTATTTCTTTTATTTTCGGCTTCAGTCTGAGATGTAGTATTTTAGTTCAGCTCTAATTTTATGCTCTTTTATTATATCTTTTAATATCAGAGTAGGTTTTCGGCGCTTCGTGTACGCGGGAAATACCGTGTGCACGGAGGATATGTAGACGGGCCTGGGTTGTGGTTTACACCCGGGGCGTGACAGATTAGGTGGTATCAGAGCTTAGGGATAGGTCAGTTGGGACTTAGGAAACCCTAGGCTTTTGGCAGACCTTAGGATGATAAGGCGTGAGTGGCATGATATTTTGCGAAAGTCGGTGATTTATTTATTTGACTCTTCCAGTGAGTGAAGAGGGATCAACATATCCTATTTCTGTTGAATAGTTATGTTGGCTGTAGACAACATAAAGTTGCAGAAATAGGGAGATGTCTTTAACTTTCGCTAGATTAGGTCGAGTGTGGTTTTGTTACTGACGTATTTTTCTTGTGGCAGGATGCCTCCCTGACGCCAGATCCCAACCCGGGGTACTCCTACACCCCCGGATGAGCCGGAGCAGTCCAGACCTTCTGAGCTTAGTGAGTTGAGGCCTTGGTGGCCCAGTTGGCTGAGAGTACTCGCCGACAGGAGCAGAGGATGGATCAGTTTCTTGCCCAGAGAGAGGCACCGCCCCCGGCTGTTTCTGAGGCCCCTACACCACTAGTTGTACCATCTGTGCCGACGATGCCATCGTCGAGTAGCGGGGCTCCGAGAGCGATCCAGCCTTTGACACCGGATGAGGAGCAGGATATCGCTGACAATCTCACCAAGTTTTGTCAGCGAGGACCGCCTAGATTTTCGGTGCGGGATACATAGCCATGGGAGATTGGGATGTGGTTATCAGCGATGGAGAAGCTATTCAGGGACTTCTTCATCGATCTGAGGTACCGAGTGCATATGTCGGGCACTGTTGGACGGAGATGCAGATGCCTGGTGGCATCGGGTAGAGCCACTGGAGTTTCAGATTACCCGACAGCTACCTTGATCCGAGTTTCAACGGATGATACTGGATACTTACTTCTCGACTAGTGTTTAACGCGAAAAATTGGAGGATGATTTAGAAGAACCTTCAAGCAGGGCGGACCCGAGCCGGTTCAGGCATACGATCAGGCGTTCATTCAGTTGCTGCAACTGCGTGCCATTGTCGTTGTGATGGTCCCCATCAGGTGGAGTTATATTCGAGGCAGTCTCAGTACCGGGTATACCCCGTATAGTGGCATGCTCGAGGCTCCAGAACTCTCGATTAAAGCCGCGGAGCATGGCCCGAAGTGGGTGAAGAAGGAATCTTTGTTGCCAGGCAGGTGGTATGGTTGCACAGAGTTCCGAATAGGAAGCGACCCTCACCATATGACGGAGGCAGGGACCAGTTTCATGGAGACCGCCAAACGACAGAACGCGGCGCGGCCATCAGTCTCTGGCCGTTGGCGTTCTGAGCGGCGAGGGCCTGGTAGATCCCAGAGGCCACCGCAGCAGCAGCAGCAGCATCAGTAGCAGCAGAGGTCACAGCCGAGGCAGCACAGGTCTCAGCGGCAGTCTCAGAGGCCGCAGCAGTAGCCGAGACAGACCCAGCCTTCAGATAAGTGTGTTTTCTGTAGGGGTCAGCATCCGTTAGACATGTGTGACTTGAGGTGGGGTCGATGTTTCCGTTGCGGACAGCCTGGGCACATGTAAGCTACCTGCCCTCTTTCTACATCATCGGCACTTTCTTCGGCGTCGGCTCCTTATTCACCTCAGCAACGGCCACCAGCTCAGCGACCCTATGCTCCAGCGAGTAGGCCATCTTCTCCCCACCCCACCGACTACCGGCCTCCAGCACAGAGCGAGCGAGTATATGCCGCCCAGTTAGAGGACTCCTCAGCAGCCGACCATGTGGTGGCAGGTATTACTTTACTTTCTAGCATTAGGACTCGTACCTTGTTTGACACGGGAGCATCGCATTCTTTTATTAGTCGAGCATTTGCATCCCTTTATGGTATAGAGATAGAGTCCTTGTCGCATGCATTAGAGGTTCGGATTCCAGATCATGTTTTTCATGTCGAGGAGTATTGTGAGGCTTGCCCGGTACAGTTGGGATCTCGGATCTTGCCGGCAGACTTGCTTGTCTTGCGGCAGCTCTAGGATTTTGACGTGGTACTAGGTATGGATTGGTTGTCGCGGTACTTCCCACTATTGACTGCAGAGAGAGGACGACGACTCTCCGTGAGCTAGGACAGAAGGAGTTTATCTTCAGAGGTTGCCTGAGCACATTGTTCGCAGTGACTATTTCTTCGGCGAGGGCTAGGCGGACGATGAGCAGAGGTTGCACTGCCTTTCTGGCTACTATCATGGAGGTGCCTACGGTGGCACTGGGACTCGAGGATATCCCCGTTGTCCGCGAGTTTCCAGATGTGTTTTCCCCTTGAGTTGACGACTATGCCGCCGGAGAGAGAGATAGAGTTTGTGATTGACGTGGTCCCGGAAACCACGCCAATCTCGAAGGCACCTTATCGAATGGCGCCTGCCAAGTTGAGAGAGTTGAAGGCGCAACTACAGGATCTGATGGACAAGGGTTTTGTTAGACCCATTGTTTCGCCGTGGGGAGCGCCTGTTTTGTTTGTAAAGAAGAAGGATGGTTCGCTTCGATTATGTGTGGATTATAGGGAGCTGAACAAAGTGACCATCCGAAACAAGTATCCATTACCGCGGATCGACGATTTGTTTGATTAGCTACAGGGTGCTTCGGTGTTTTCGAAAATTGATTTCCAGTCCGGTTACCACCAGCTGAGGGTGAGGGCCGAGGATATCTCCAAGACGGCATTCAGATCTCGGTATGGGCATTATGAGTTCACGGTAATGCCATTTGGTTTGACGAATGCCCCTGCCGCATTTATGGATTTGATGAACCGGATATTTCAGCCATATTTGGATCGGTTTGTTGTAGTATTTATTGATGATTATTGATTTACTCCGGAGTGATGTTGAGCATGAGGAACACTTGAGGACAGTGCTATAGCTTTGCGAGAGAAGAAGCTGTATGCCAAGCTTAAGAAGTACGAATTTTGGCTCCGGGAGGTCGCCTTTTTGGCCCACGTAGTTTCAGCTACGGGAGTGGTGGTTGATCGGCTAAGGTGGATGCTATTCTAGATTGGCCGAGGCCGACGACTATCACGAGTGCGGAGTTTTCTAGTTTGGCTGGCTATTATCGTCGATTTGTGGAGGGCTTTGCGAAGCTTTCCACTCCCCTTACACATCTGATCAGGAAAGGGGTTAAGTTTATATGGAGTGAGGCTTGTCAGAGCAGTTTTGAGGAGCTGAAACAGAGGTTGATGACGCTCCTGTGAGGACCCGGATCCCCACGACGAGATTACTGGTTGACCAGCAGCTTCTGGAGGCCTTTGTGGTGCGTCGGTGGTGTTTTGTGCACCAATTGGACACTAGTGATGGACTAAGAGTGTTTAATGGATCACGAGAGTAGTCTGATGACCCCGTCGAATGCTCAGAAGTGGTTTTGCGCGCAATGGATATTAAAATTGGGCTCAGCGCGAAGTTTGGACAAAAGAACACCTTTCCGAGAGCCTTCGGCAATTTATAGGATTGGAATTTGGCAAAATGGACGCCGGATTTGGAATCAGCGCGCGAAAAACGGTCAAGATGGGCTATTTACTTGCATTTATCGGAGTTTGCTACAGTAATCTACTGTTCACGGCCGGAACAGTAATTCCGGCGACGGCCGGCGGCGGCGGGCAGCGGAGGAAGGCGGCGGCGCGGGCTCGGGCAGGCGGCGCGCGGTCCGCGGGCAGGCGCAGAGCGGCGCGGGCAGGCGCGTGGGGGCGCAGGCAGGTGCGCGGTCCACGCGGCGGACGCGTGCACTCAGGGCGTGCCACGTGGCGGCCGCTGAGTAGGTGGGCAGGGGGCGCGGTCCACGGAAAATTGTGG
>JAQNDB010005210.1:0-20480 GCA_029204045.2 Tillandsia leiboldiana | reverse complement strand
ATTCGTCGTCTCGGGGTGATCGAGGGAGGGATCGTCCGTCTTGCGTGCTTGCTATCCAAGGTATCCCGTCGATCCCTCCCCTCCTCGGTCGCGCAACGCCTTGGTTCTCCAAACGATCGCTAGGAAGGGGTGAGAATTGAGGAGTGGTTCCGCGTTCGGGTTGTCGTGCGTCAGGGCAAGGAGGAAGAGTACGAAAGGGTGTTTCTCAAAACCTAAATTCCCAACCAAAGTAATAAGCTGTTTAGGCGCGATCGGACTGAACCCCAAAAGAAAAAAGGGGTCGATCAGGGTGCGAACCTGGGTCCGGTCTGCCTCGGTAACCGTGATAGTCGCTGAACCGTACTAAAACTTCCCGAATTTATTCTGGGAGATTCCGGAGTCGGAATCCAAAACCGATTTCGCCGACGTTCTCCGTTTCGCGAGCTTTATTGATTAAAAATACCCGCGAGCCCCGACGGTCTGCTCAGAAGACATGAAAACACAAGTCACCCCCGGATCCCTTAAACGAAAACGGTTCAAGAACAATCGAAAGAAAGTCCCGAAAGGCAAAAAGCCCACGGTTGCTACAGTGAAGTGTATAAGGAGTGGATTATGTGACTTGGGTTTAAAGTGTGAGTTGTTTTTTTTATTGGGTGCATTTAATGCTCCTAACCACCCCATCCTCCCCTTAATTAGCCTGTGGCTAATTAAACGCCACCTCATCTTCTCCTTCAAATGGAAGCAGAGGAATGGAGTGGAAACAGAGGAAAAGAAAAGAAAGGGAGAATGAGAGAAAGGAAGTAAGAAAAAGAAGAGAAAAATGGTGAAAAGGGTTGATGGTTGCGAGGTGTGGTCTGGACCTACTGCGAGGAGCCGCGGGGCCGAGCGGAGCGCGCGCGCGTCGAGCATCAATCAAGGTATGTTGCAGTTTTTTTTTTGTAGAGCTTGGGTTTTTGCTCAATTTTGTTGGTGTGGACTGGTTGTCCACAACCTTGCAGGGGCTGTAAGCGTTTGCCACGCGGGCGCGCAAGGGCGCGCGCGCGCGCTGGCCCTGTCGCTGCGCGGGCACACTTTGGTGCCGCGCATGCGACAGGCAGCGCGTGCTGCGCAGGCGCACCCAGACGCCACGCGCAGCAGCGCCAGGCCGTTGCGCGGGCGCGGGGCGCCAGGGGGGCGCCGCGCGCAGCAGCGCCTGGGCGCTGCGCGGGCGCCAGGGGGGGCCGCGCGCAGCAGGCCGCAGGCACTGGCGCCGCGCGCAGTTACTGTGGCCGCCCCGCAGCATGGCTGGGCGCCGCGTGGCCAGCGGTGGCAGCCGGCAGCGAGCGCGCTGGTGCTTCGCGGGCAGCGGCAGCGGCAGCGCACATCGGCGAGTTCGCCGGATGCCTTTCACGCAGCGTTTTTGATGGCCGGAGCTTGTTTTTAGCGGCGATCGCGCATGTGGGCCAAATTTTCACTGATTTTGGTTTTCCCCCCCTTTTCTTGCTAATTGTGGTGCAGTTTTGGGTGTTGTTTGGCCGTTGGGGACGTTTCCGCTACCCGAAGCCGCGGGAGCTTGGTGGCTAGTTTGTGCAGTTTGTGAGTGTGGTGTGTGTGCAGGGGGATGAATTTGAGTTTGGGGGTGCAGAGGAAATTAGAGTGTGCTATGTTTTCCTTGGAAATGTTGTGGAGGATGTAAATTTTTGTGCTTTGAAGTGTGCTGTGAGATGTAGGTGAGTTGTGCATTGGAGTTAGGTGGATATCTGATTTTTATGTGAGGTATTGATGAATGGATTGTGGAACTTGTAAGTATGCTGTGAATGTGTGAAGTGTGTGTTATGTGAACCTGTTGGGTGCAAATGGAATTATGTAATTTATTTATGTGAGCTAGTAATTTAATTGTGAAGTGAGCATGGAGTTTGTGAGGTGGACTTATTTTGTGCTGGAACTTGGGTGTGTTGCATGTTGGCTGAGGAGCTAGCCGATGGCGCGTGAGATTTTGTAGAGGACTCAAGATTTTTATTTGAACTCCGGGCATTTTGCAAGTACGCGACAGGGCGCGCGCGCGCAGTGCGATTTTTGAAATTTTCGTCAGTTGAGGACCCGGTGCTTCACCGACTTCAGCTGTCACGCCCCGGGGTCGAAACTGCGACCCGGGCTGGCCAACAGATCCGCCACCTATGCGAAACTCCGTATAGGCGAAGCGTCCACCCTGCAAAGTATCATCTAACAACTAAACAAATATTAGAGCTGAAGAAAATGTCCTGTAATAAAAATCTGAATCACTGTACAACTGAAAAATAAAGGTACAATATCCATCTCCCAAAAATAATGATACAATAATCCGGTCCACCGAAACTGTAATACAAGTAAAAGCCACCTATACAACATCTATAAATCCAAAAAGGGTGATAAGCTGAAATAATAAAATACAACTATGTATAGTGAAACCCACAATCCGGGTTGGTACATCTATCCCACTGTAGAAATCAACACTGGTAGGGATCTATCTCGCGACTCCCTCGCCTCGAACCGTCAACCGAAGATCCGCAGCTCCCACAGCAGAACTGCAAAACAAAGGGAGGAAAGGGGAAAACAACAATGGGGGTGAGAACCACTAGTAAAACCAGTAGCCTCCCCCTGTGGGTAAAGCCTCAAACCCCGACGTACCCACTAAGTCTACCAGAGGCAAGAAAAAGAATAAGAGAGGTGGTAAGCTAAAAACAGAAATACTGATAAGAGGAAGCTAACACTAGTATGCCTCTAAATGCCGTGCTAAGAAGCATAGCTAAATGTATGCATCAGTAAATAAATGCCTGCCTGAATGAACCCAATCCGACCACCAGTAAACACTGGTACTGCCTGCTGTGCCTGCCAAATCGGGTAT
Organism: Tillandsia leiboldiana; assembly: GCA_029204045.2. Lineage (NCBI taxonomy): Eukaryota > Viridiplantae > Streptophyta > Magnoliopsida > Poales > Bromeliaceae > Tillandsia > Tillandsia leiboldiana. The sequence goes on along the minus strand of JAQNDB010005210.1, from coordinate 17,638 downwards.
GCCAGCCTACGCATAACACCGATAGGGGATAGGAGTCTCGAGGACTCAAAGTCTGTATATCGCACACTCCGGAGTGGCACTCGAGGGGAGCGACCCACGCGAGTAAAGTGTCTGAGTAATAAGTAACCAGTATCAATAATATAGCAGGACTGGATCACGACTCTAATCAAAGTGGGAAAACCCCATCCACTACATAAAGCCTGATCCCCCAATCTGATGCAGCTGTAAATATCCAGTCGGCCGCCCAAAGTCCGCGGTCGCCGCAATATCCCACAAATCCCCCAAATCAAGCCCGACTTGTCGTCCCTAATCCGATGCACAAGTCACCATCCGGTCAACCGCCCAAAGTCCGCGGTAGCCGCAATACCCTGCCCTCAAGCCAGCCTGTCCCAGATCCCAAGAGTCTGTCTACACTATCCCAAAACCACCTGCTCGCGCACGAGCTACAAATACCCTGAGCCTAGTATGAAAGGAGAAAAGCAAGAAACATGGTTTCTCCTAAGTCAAGTCTAGCATGATAGTGTAGCAGAAAAAGGTGGCTTATCGAAATGACCATACAACATGCAAATGTCCCAAGACGATAAAAAGAAAATAGGTGTCGATGTTCTTACATTTATTAGAGCATGCTATTCCAAAATATCGATGATGCATAAGAACATTAAGTGCAACATAGCCTATGCCTGCCTATACCACATACACGATGCTCACAAAGTATAAAAATAAGGAAGTGCCACACTTAATCAAATCATATAAGATGGTACAACGCTTGTCAAACCTCACATTCATACATGAATATGCTTAGGATCATTTAACATTACTTAATCATGTACCTTCAATCATGTATCACCAATGAATAGTCTAAGGCTCCACAACCTTCATTGATCTCACCGAGGATGAACATAGGATCTACCAACAACGTCCAATCTCATTTGGAGGTAATAGGAGTCATGAACAATGCTTAATCTCATAAGGAGTAGGCCTCAACTCACAATGAGATCCGTCTTAACATGAATGAATTGAAAATCAAAAGCATAGGTCATTCTCACATCAACTAGATCAATAACCCACATCAATACCCATTTTCACATAAGCTAGATCAAAGATCAATCAACTTGTAGTGTTTCGGCTTTTACGGCTAATTGTGACTCACATGTTAATTATTTATGCCTTAAGTGAATAAAATTATTTAATGTTTGAAACTCGGTCAGTGTGCGGTGCGGGTATTTTTCCGTTGAAGGGCTCGAAAAATGAAGACCGATGGTGCGATCGGATCGGGAATCCGATGTACGGATCTCCCGGAATGGGGATTCTAAGATCGCGATGACTTAAGGCGTGCATCGAAATCCGCGTAAAATATCCGGCATGCTTTTTAGGGGAAGTTGGATATTCCGTGTGATTAATTAATTATGGGATTAATTAATCGGTTACGTGAAATTAAATTTGGGGTTTTTATTTTCTATGATTAATTAATTTAGAAAATTAATTAATCGGCGACTAGGATTTAAAAGGGGTTGAATTAATACGTACAAAAAAAAAAAGGAGAAACCCTAGCCGAAAAGAAAGAACGCGAAAGAGAAAGAAAAGAAAAAGACGGAACCCTAGCCGAAGGAAAGAAAGGAGAAAAGGAAGGAAACGAAGGAGTCCGATCACCCCGAACAACGAGCCGGAGACAAGAGCGCGATCAGACGACTTCCCCGTGGATTAATCCGGTGAGTGAATCCTCGTTGTGGTTTTTCGGGATCTTCTTTTACGTTCTTGTTTAGGGTTTCGGTCGTCTCCGTCATCTCCGCCGCCGCCGCCGTCGTTGCGCAAGTTAGGGCACGACACGGGCGGCGGAGACGCGCGATGCCGCTAGGGCATCGCGCGGCATCGCGCGGGCGGCAACCGCGGGAGCCGCGCGCGTGGGTCGCACCCGCGCGGGGCACCGCGCGGGCGCCGCGCTGGTCACACCCGCGCGGGCACCGCGCGGCCGCCGCGCGGGATTTGTACCCGCGCGGGGCACCGAGCGGGCGCCGCGCGGGCCCGCACCCGCGCGGGCGCCGCACGGGCACCGCGCGGGCGCCGCACGGGCACCGCGCGGGCGCCGCACGGGCACCGCGCGGGCCGCACCCGTGTGGGCGCCGCGTGGACCACACCCGCGCGGGCGCTGCCCGCGGAGAGCCGCGGCATGGGTTCGGGCGGCGCGGGGCTCCGGCAGGCGGCGACGGCTGCGCGGGGGGAATCCGTTGATCGACGGGTTGGACGATTTCCTTGGGTGTCCGTTGGATGGGTAATGACGGGCTTTCGTTTTGTAGAGTTAGTGCGTGGATCTGACTTTGGTTACCCTTATGGACTCTTCTTAGGTCCAGATACGCAACGGGAGTGTGCGAAAGATCCGGGTGCTCCGATTCCCTCGCAACCAGGTGGGTACCCTTGCTATAAGTGCAACAAGTGCAGTAAGTGCACCATATCATCGTAAAAGGCTCGTTAACTTGTCTAATAAAGTAGATGGACTATTATACCTTCGCACGAATACTTTAATTTAATAATTGTGGCGGCTGCGGTCGCGGGGCTTATCACACGCCGACACCGGCAATTTCAGTTTTGGATGCTGCACGTACACAGGCGGATTGGCCTCCGCATGGGTGTACTTTTCCGGAGAAGTGGTCCGAGTGACCTGTGTGCCCCACGTGTATGGGGTGTGTAGTGATCCGGTCTTTCGGGGTATTTTTGACTTACGTGTAGTCATTTAAGCCTTATAGTGAAATAGAATTATTCAATTCTTGAAGTTGGCCATTGTGGGACGCTAGTATTTTTCCGCGATTGTGCGCGGAAAAAGAAAGCCGACGGCGCGATCGGATCTGAAATCCGATATCGGGAACCCCCTGAACGGGATTCAAAGTGATACGGTAATTAGTCGTGCATCGGAATCCGTGCTAAATATCTTGCACCCGTTAGAGATAAGGTGGTTTATCTCGTGGGGGAAAATTAATTAGTTAATTAATTATCCCAGACGGAAAATTAATTAATTCTCTTACGTACGAATTAAAGAGGAATTAATTAAAGGTAAAGTACGACTATATAAGGGATCCCGAATATCGGAAAGGAAAGAAAAGAAAATAAAACCCTAATCGGAGAGAAGGGAAAAAAGGAAAAGACGAAACCCTAGCCGGAAGAAAGGGAAAGGAGAAAGAGAAGGAGCCCGATCTTCCCGGACGCCGAACCGAAGAAAAGAACACGACCGGACAACCTTTCCGTCGATCTTCGGTTAGTAAAATAATTTATTTAAATTATTTGGGATTTTGTTCGTGTCTTTTTCGTTGAGTTCTTGGTTTCTTGCTTTCTCGTCGTATCCGTCACCGTCGCCGACGTCGTCTCCTTGAAAAGGCGCGGAACGGACGGTGGAGGCGCGCGATGCCGCTAGGGCATCGCGCGGAGGAGGGTCACGGACGGACGCACCGCACGGGCACCGCGCGGGCCGCGCGGGCGCGGCGGGCGCCGCCGCGGGCGGCCGGCGGGCACCGCGGCGGCCCGCACCCGTGCGGGCACCGCGCGGGCGCCGCGCGGCTGCCGCGCGGGCGGCCCCGCGCGGGCCCGCACCCGTGCGGGCCACCGCGCGGGGCGCCGCGCGGCTGCCGCGCGGGCGGCACCCGCACGGACCCGCAACCGCGCGGGCGCCGTGCCGGGCCGCACCCGCGCGGGCACGTGCGGCCGTCGCACGGGCAACCCGCGCGGGGCACCGCGCCGCGAGGGCATCGTCCGCAGAGATACGCCGCGCGGTTCTGAACCGCGCGGGGCTCCGGCAGACGGCAAGGGCGGCTCGGGAATTCCGTTTCGTCAACCGGACAATGTTGGACTTTTCCGTCAAAAACAAAGGAGTAAATTGGGTCTTATGTTTTCGGATGTAAGTACACGCTTTTAACTATAGTTATCCTTGCGGACTTTCTTTAGGTCCAGACGTGCAGCGGGGGTGCGCGAAAGATTCGAGTGTTCCGATCTCTCTCCAAATAGGTGGGTACGGTTGCTGTAAATACAACCAGTGCAGTAAGTGCATCTATCGTCATTAAAGTGCTCTCAATTTATCTAACAAAGTAGATGGACAGTTTAACCTTTCGCATAATTGTGTTATTATCTAACAATTGAAGCGGCTGCGGTCGCAATGTTCATGACACGCCGATCTCGGCAAAAACCGTTTTGGGATGCTGCACGTACACAGGCGGATTGGCCTCCGCATGGGTGTACTTTTCCGGAAGAGTGGTCTTGTATGACCCGTGTTCCTCACAAAGGGGTGGGAGCCGTGAGGACCCCTTCGCGCCCGCTGGGAATAGCACACCAGCACCGTGGAAGGGGTTAAATGCATCAAAGGAGTGCTTGCGCACGAGGGGAGACTTTGGTCTCTCCGATAAATATTCTGGGGTTGGTGCCCAATTAAATTGATAAATCTGGGGTCGGGGCCCAGCTTAATATGTGCAGGGTTTTTAGCGAAATGGTCACGGTGTTTCCGGTTTGCTCCTTATTCCTTATTGTTGTTAGACATCTACTTTGTTTGTCACTGACTTTACCCACTCCGTGACAGGCGCTACGAGGGGCGTTACCCGGGAGATTGTTGAGACTGTGTCGCGAGGACCGTAGTCAGAACGCTTGGTTATTATCATTATCTCATCTCTTTTACGCATGTTAGTTAATTTGCTTGTGAGTAGAAATATTCGTGGACATGTATTACTTGGCACTGTGGATGAGTTGTACTTTTATAGTTTGGTTCTTCTGATGATGTTTCTTATGCGGCATGTTTTCATGATAAACCAAATGATTTCGAAAAGGGTTTTCTCAAAACGAAGTGCCGTGTGGGCACGGGTTTTGCAATTGCTGGCTTTATCCTTTCTAAACATTGATGCCGCTTTAATATTCCGCTTGATGTTGAATGTCTATTGTATGGTTGATGGTTGATGATTGTTGTATGTTGTTGTAAATGAGACGCCGTGCATATACAAAGGAGACTCTGTCCGCGGACAGGGAGAATTTTGTGTATGTGGCGGTCTGGCACGCACCGGGGATGAGGTTTAATGTACCTTGTTCAGAAAAAAAAAAAGATACACACGAATTTCCGCTTTGATAGACCCAAAAACCCCCGGGGGCGTGACAGATTAAATGGTATCAGAGAAAACAACCATAACCGTAGTAGACGTGATCCACATCCACAGTGTAGGGTACCACAAGCAAATTAGACATGAGATAACCAAGGTATAAGTGCGTAGTACGTGAGAGTACGGGGAATAGGGGAACGTAATGTAGGTGTAATCGTAAGACAGGGTATTAGGGTTATAACCTTAGGGTTAACGTGGTTTCTTTGTCTATAGCGGACGATGGCCCGGACTAGATCGTCCACCGAGAATGCGGACGCGGACGGAGTGGCCCCGACCACCGCAGAGAACCAGCTCCTCCGTCAACAACTGCGGGAAATGGCCGGGCAATTAGCGACGCTGACGGAGCAGGTTCGTCACCTGGCACAGCGACAAGCAACCGCGCCAGCCGAGCGCAATCCAACCCCTCCGCCCGGAACCACCGCACCACTACGGGACCGCAAGGGACGGGTGGTACGACGACGGAACAGCCTCCATCTCCAAGGGACGTACCTACTCCGACGACCACGGGGCCCGTGATGGGAGCTACAACAGGGAGGCAGGAACGACCCCTACCCTCGGGGGGTCCGCCGCTGTAGGAGGGGTCACGGAGCAACGAACGACGTGAGAAAGGGTCAGGACGAATTTGGCTGGGTTCAAGAAGCATGACCCTCCCACTTTTGAGGGAGAGACGACCGACCCATGGGTCGTCGAAAAATGGGTGGATACCATGGAAAAACTCTTCGAGGACCTACTGATGGAGGAACACGAGCGAGTTCCATTAGCCGTCCACTTCCTCGAAGGGAATGCACGCATCTGGTGGAAAACGGTACCCGGATCCGTCTACAAACGACCCGTTACCGACATGGACGGCCTTTAGAGAGGAACTTTTTGACGCTTTCTTTCCGATAGCGTCAAGCGGCAATTGGAAGACGACCTGAAGAACGTTAGACAAGGGAACCGCTCGGTCATGGAATATCAAAGGGAGTTCGTGAGATTGGTTAATTGCGTCCCGTTTGTTATACGAGACGAACCCCACAAGGCCCGTCTTTTTGTGGACGGGTTACGGAGCGACATCTTTGAGATGGTCCAGGCAGCGGACCTGCGCACGTTCAGGGAAGTGGTGGATAGAGCCACCATAGTGGAGCGGGGGTTCGCTATCACCCGAGCTCGACGTGAGGGATCAGAAAATAACCGGGACAGGAAGCGGACACAGACTTACCCGGGAGGGGGTCCGTCTGGTGGGAGCCGACCCCCAAAGTACCCCAGGACGCAACAAGGAAGCAAGAGTGCGCCAATCGGAAAACCGCGACCACCGAACAAGCCGTGCGTTATTTGCGGAGCATCGCATCCAGTGACGGAATGCCCTAAGAGACAGGATCACTGTTACCACTGCGGCAAGCCGGGGCATTTCCGATTCAACTGTCCTCTGAACACTGGAGCGGCATCTTCCGCAGCTTCCACCCAACGGCACAGCCAACGGGACGGGGTAGAGCATCAACGGGAATACCCCCACGCCCTCCGGCGCCAAGAGCAGAAGGAGAATCGCGACCACAGCCAGGAGGAGGCTCTACTCCATGGGCCAACATGGAGCGACACTGCAAGAGGAGGCGGTCGCAGGTATTACCTCCGTTTCTAATTTCCGAGCACGAACCCTGTTTGACACCGGGGCGACTCGCTCTTTTATTTCCCGCACTTTTGCACAAACACATCTACTAGAAAGTAGTCCCCTCGATGTCCTACTGACCGTCCAGACCCCCGGGGGACCAATCGCGGCAACTGGCCTAGTACCCTCTTGTTCAATAAGACTTGGAAGGTTGTCATGCCCCTGGGACCTGGTGGTCATACCGCTAAAGGAACATGACGTAGTTTTGGGCATGGACTGGCTTACCGAGTATCAGTCGGTCATCGACTGCGAGAAGCGCCAGGTGCAACTACAGAAGCCGGGATTCCCAGAAAACGTGTACTTACTATGTAAAAGCACTTCCTTTTGGCTATCATCTCCGCGTCGCGAGCTAGGAAGTTAATGGAGGGCGGGTGCGTGGCCTATCTAGCCTCAGTAGATTTAGCCACCCGACCCGTTCCCTCGCCTTCCGAAATTCCCGTGGTAAGGGAATTTCTGGACGTATTTCCGGCAGAGCTCCCCGGAGCGCCGCCGGAACGAGAAGTCGACTTTCCCATTGAACTACTTCCCGGCACCAAACCCATCACCAAGGCACCGTACAGGATGGCCTTCGCAGAGTTGAAGGAACTCAAGGCACAGTTGGAGGACCTTTTGGATAAAGGCTTCATCAGACCTAGCGCGTCACCCTGGGGCGCGCCCGTCCTGTTTGTGAGAAAGAAGGACGGAAGTCTCCGGTTGTGCATCGACTACCGGGAGATAAATAAGGTCACCGTTAAGAACAAGTACCCCCTGCCAAGGATCGACGACCTCTTCGACCAACTACAGGGGCGACGGTGTTTTCAAAGATTGACCTGCAGTCGGGCTATCATCAGGTCCAGGTCAAGGGGGAGGACATCCCCAAAACGGCTTTTCGGACTCGCTACGGTCATTACGAATTTACAGTAATGCCGTTCGGGCTCACGAATGCCCCGGCAGTGTTCATGGACATGATGAACAGGGTATTCAAACCCTTCCTGGATTTATTCGTGGTGGTCTTCATCGACGATATCCTCATCTACTCCCGTACAGATGAGGAACATGAAGAACATCTGCGCACAGTCCTCCAGACCCTACGGGAACAGAAACTCTACGCCAAACTCAAAAAGTGTGAGTTTTGGCTCCGAGAGGTTGGCTTCTTGGGGCACGTAATCTCGCGGCTGGGGTCGCAGTCGATCCGAAGAAGATAGATTCGGTGACGGACTGGTCCCAACCGACGACGGTAACGGAGGTTCGAAGCTTTCTAGGATTAGCCGGGTACTACCGGCGCTTCGTGGAGGGTTTCTCCAAGATAGCCACCCCCTTAAACCGTTGACTAAAAAGGGGAAAAGTTCATCTGGACGGACAAATGTCAGAGGAGCTTCGAGGAGCTCAAGGATAGATTGACGCGAGCTCCGATTCTCGCCCTGCCGGAACCAGGGGAGGATTATGAAGTGTATTGCGATGCGTCGCGAAACGGACTGGGTGGAGTGCTCATGCAACGGGGAAAGGTTATAGCCTATGCGTCAAGGCAGCTCAAAGAATACGAGCGAAACTACCCCGTGCACGATTTGGAACTCGCAGCAGTTGTGTTCGTCCTCAAGCTTTGGAGACACTACCTGTATGGGGCACACTGCAATGTGTACTCAGATCATAAAAGTCTTAAGTACCTTTTCACCCAAAAGGAGTTAAATTTGCGACAAAGACGGTGGCTCGAGCTATTGAAGGATTACGATTTAACGATCCACTACCACCCGGGAAAGGCAAACGTGGTGGCCGACGCCCTGAGCCGTAAGGGACAGGCCGAGAAGGCAGGGGTAAGTGCCATCACCCAGCAAGATAGTCTGATTGCGGAATTTTCGCGATTAAGACTAGAAGTAGTACCAGCGGGTACAGTCGAACGACTTCTGACACTGGTGGTCAGACCTACCCTGCTTGACAGAATTCTCGAAGGGCAGTCGACTGATGACCAACTCCAGCTGGTGCGAAGTAGAGTAACTGCCGACCCAGGAGGTGATTTCACAGTAAACTCCGACGGCACGATACGATTTCGGGGACGAATCTGCGTGCCGGATCTACCGGAACTCAAAGAGGAAATCCTGCGGGAGGCGCATACAGCTCCATATACAGCGCATCCCGGGGAACGAAGATGTACAAGGACGTCAAACAGACCTTCTGGTGGCCCAAAATGAAGGGAGACGTGACTCGATTTGTGGCACACTGCCTGGTGTGCCAACGAGTGAAGGCCGAGCACCAGCGTCCAGCAGGAAAATTGCAACCCTTACCGGTGCCCGTGTGGAAGTGGACATGATTACCATGGATTTTGTGACCGGGTTCCCGAGATCGTCACAGGGACACGATGCAATATGGGTAATCGTGGACCGTCTGACGAAATCGGCCCACTTTCTGCCCATACACACGACGTGGGCGCGGGAACGACTGGCGCAAACCTACATCAACGAGATAGTAAGGCTGCATGGGGTGCCGACGTCCATCACGTCGGACAGGGACACGCGATTTGTGTCAAACTTTTGGCAGAGCCTGCAGCGAGCAATGGGAACCAAGTTGCACTTCAGTACGGCTTTTCACCCGCAGACCGATGGACAATCAGAGCGGGTGATACAAATTGTGGAGGACATGCTTCGGGCATGCGTTTTAGACCTGGGCGAAGGATGGGCACGGTGCTTGCCCCTAGTGGAATTTGCCTACAATAAAGTTACCAGGCCAGCATTCAGATGGCACCATACGAGGCCCTGTACGGGCGCCGCTGTCGGTCTCCAATATGCTGGGACGACCTGGGTGAGCGTAAGTTTCTGGGCCCAGATTTGGTGGAGGAGACCGAAGCAAAAGTGCGATTGATTAGACAAGGCTACTAACCGCCCAGAGCAGACAGAAAAGCTACGCGGACAACAGACGTCGAGACTTAGAGTTCATGGTGGGTGAGCACGCGTTACTCCGAGTTTCGCCCTCCAAGGGGAACCGACGCTTCGGCATAAAGGGAAAGTTAAGCCCGAGGTACGTAGGACCGTTCGAGATCCTAGAACGCGTAGGACCGGTGGCGTACCGATTAGCCCTGCCGCCGAATCTCGAACGAGTCCATAACGTATTCCATGTCTCAATGCTCCGGAATACCTAGCTGACCCCTCTCATGCCTTGGATGCCTCCACCATCGAGTTGCGAGAGGATTTAAGCGTCGAGGAGACGCCGGTGCGGATTTTGGCAAGAGAGGACAAGAAGTTGCGCAATCGAACTATCCCCTATGTGAAGGTCCAGTGGAGCAACCACGAAGAGCGCGAGGCGACGTGGGAACTGGAATCGAAGATGAGGAATGTTTTCCCGAATTAATTAGTGGGGTTTGTATTTAAGTTTCGGGACGAAACTTTTTATAAAGTGTGAGTGGTGTAGTGATCCGGTCTTTCGGGGTATTTTTGACTTACGTGTAGTCATTTAAGCCTTTAAGTGAAATAGAATTATTCAATTCTTGAAGTTGGCCATTGTGGGACGCTAGTATTTTTCCGCGATTGTGCGCGGAAAAAGAAAGCCGACGGCGCGATCGGATCTGAAATCCGATATCGGGAACCCCCTGAACGGGATTCAAAGTGATACGGTAATTAGTCGTGCATCGGAATCCGTGCTAAATATCTTGCACCCGTTAGAGATAAGGTGGTTTATCTCGTGGGGGATAATTAATTAGTTAATTAATTATCCCAGACGGAAAATTAATTAATTCTCTTACGTACGAATTAAAGAGGAATTAATTAAAGGTAAAGTACGACTATATAAGGGATCCCGAATATCGGAAAGGAAAAGAAAAGAAAATAAAAACCCTAATCGGAGAGAAGGAAAAAAAGGAAAAAGACGAAACCCTAGCCGGAAGAAAGGGAAAGGAGAAAGAGAAGGAGCCCGATCTTCCCGGACGCCGAACCGAAGACAAGAACACGACCGGACAACCTTTCCGTCGATCTTCGGTTAGTAAAATAATTTATTTAAATTATTTGGGATTTTGTTCGTTGTCTTTTTCGTTGAGTTCTTGGTTTCTTGCTTTCTCCGTCGTATCCGTCACCGTCGCCGACGTCGTCTCCTTGAAAAGGCGCGGAACGGACGGCGGAGGCGCGCGATGCCGCTAGGGCATCGCGCGGAGGAGGGTCACGGACGGCACCGCACGGGCGCCGCGCGGCCACCGCGCGGACCCGCAACCGTGCGGGTACCGCGCGGACGCCGCGCGGCTGCCGCACGGAGGCACCCGCGCGGGCCCGCAATCTTGCGGGCACCGCGCGGGCGCCGTGCGGCTGCCGCGCGGGCGGCCCCGCGCGGGCCCGCATCCATGCGGGCACCGCGCGGCGCCGCACGGCTGCCGCGCGGGCGGCCCCCGCGCGGGCCCGCATCCTGCGGGCACCGCGCGGCCGCCGCGCGGGAGGTACCGCGCGGGCCCGCACCCGTGCGGGACCGCGCGGCGCCCGCGCGGGCTGCCGCGCGGGCGGCCCCCGCGCGGGCCCGCACCGTGCGGCACCGCGCGGGCGCCGCGGCGGCGCCGCGCGGCTGCCGCACGGGCGCCCCCGCGCGGCCCGCATCCATGCGGGCACCGCGCGGGCGCCCGCCGGCTGCGCGCACGGGCGGCCCCCGCGCGGGCCCGCATCCATGCGGGCGCCGCACGACTGCCGCCGGGAGGCACCCGCGCGGGCCCGCACCCGTGCGGGCACCGCGCGGGCGCCGCGCGGCTGCCGCGCGGGCGGCACCCGCACGGACCCGCAACCGCGCGGGCGCCGTGCCGGGCCGCACCCGCGCGGGCACCGTGCGGCCGTCGCACGGGCAACCTGCGCGGGGCACCGCGCCGCGAGGGCATCGTCCGCGGAGATACACCGCGCGGTTCTGAACCGCGCGGGGCTCCGGCAGACGGCGACGGCGGCTCGGGAATTCCGTTTCGTCAACCGGACAATGTTGGACTTTTCCATCAAAAACAAAGGAGTAAATTGGGTCTTATATTTTCGGATGTAAGTACACGCTTTTAACTTAGTTATCCTTGCGGACTTTCTTTAGGTCCAGACGCGCAGCGGGGTGCGCGAAAGATTCGAGTGTTCCGATCTCTCTCCAAATAGGTGGGTACGGTTGCTGTAAATACAACCAGTGCAGTAAGTGCATCTATCGTCATTAAAGTGCTCTCAATTTATCTAACAAAGTAGATGGACAGTTTAACCTTTCACATAATTGTGTTATTATCTAACAATTGAAGCGGCTGCGGTCGCAATGTTCATGACACGCCGATCTCGGCAAAAACCGTTTTGGGATGCTGCACGTACACAGGCGGATTGGCCTCCGCATGGGTGTACTTTTCCGGAAGAGTGGTCTTGTATGACCCGTGTTCCTCACAAAGGGGTGGGAGCCGTGAGGACCCCTTCGCGCCCGTGGGAATAGCGCACCAGCACCGTGGAAGGGTTAAATGCATCAAAGGAGTGCTTGCGCACGAGGGAGACTTTGGTCTCTCCGATAAATATTCTGGGGTTGGTGCCCAATTAAATTGATAAATCTGGGGTCGGGGCCCAGCTTAATATGTGCAGGGTTTTTAGCGAAATGGTTACGGTGTTTCCGGTTTGCTCCTTATTCCTTATTGTTGTTAGACATCTACTTTGTTTGTCACTGACTTTACCCACTCCGTGACAGGCGCTACGAGGGGCGTTACCCGGGAGATTGTTGAGACTGCGTCGCGAGGACCGTAGTCAGAACGCTTGGTTATTATCATTATCTCATCTCTTTTACGTATGTTAGTTAATTTGCTTGTGAGTAGAAATATTCGTGGACATGTATTACTTGGCACTGTGGATGAGCTGTACTTTTATAGTTTGGTTCTTCTGATGATGTTTCTTATGCGGCATGTTTTCATGATAAACCAAATGATTTCGAAAAGGGTTTTCTCAAAACGAAGTGCCGTGTGGGCACGGGTTTTGCAATTGCTGGCTTTATCCTTTCTAAACATTGATGCCGCTTTAATATTCCGCTTGATGTTGAATGTCTATTGTATGGTTAATGGTTGATGATTGTTGTATGTTGTTGTAAATGAGACGCCGTGCATATACAAAGGAGACTCTATCCGCGGACAGGGAGAATTTTGTGTATGTGGCGGTCTGGCACGCACCGGGGATGAGGTTTAATGTGCCTTGTTCAGAAAAAAAAAAGATACACACGAATTTCCACTTTGATAACACAAAAACCCCCGGGGGCGTGACACTAGGTCTCTATGCTGCTGGGCCCTTGCCCCTGTCGTATACCTCGCCGTCTGCCTCTGAACCGTCGCGATCGCTGCATACATACCTAAACCTGTGGGGGGGGTCACCCAGGGGTGTGAGAACTCCTGACAGAGTTCCCAGTGGGTTCAACCACCGAGAAAAGTGTCCTACACCACTTGGTCCAATGGAAGCAATAATAATAGTGCTAGGAAACTAAATCCTCAATATCAAAATGCAGCTATGCAATATAACATATCACTACACTATCTGTGTATAACCATCTACCCAGCACTACTCTGTCTAGCCACACTAGGCTGCTAAACACCAACTCGGCCACTATGCCGCTGAATACAGGGTCCAACTAACCCGGCCACCTTGGCCACTCTATTTTTCTTTATTCTTTAGATTCTGGTGCTTTAGTTCAAGTTAACCCTCGGAAATTCTTATCCAACGGGCCCGAGCCCGGTAGTCTTGCTACCATAGATAAGATTTCTAAGGTTGCCGATAACACCCGCAAGTGTTACCCCGCCCAACGGGGAACTTGTCATACGGGTCACTGCCCGGGAGAGGGACACTGCCCATGGCTCCGACAAGATCTACGTTTCACCTCCGAAGGTACGCCCATTTTATCCTTTTATATTTTCTTTCTTTTCTTTCTACTTTAGTTCTTAGCCTCCTTGCCTTTGAACACTTGCTTTCCTTTCTTATTCAGACTTATAGCTCCCTTTTTGCCACTGGCAAATCACTTTGTCTTTTCTTTGAACATTTAGCTCCTTGCTTTCACTTTTAGCCATTCGAAAGTACCTCGTCCGACGGGTCCTGCCCAGGGAGTCCTGCTCCACTTGACGAGTCTCAAATTCGAAGGCGCCAATTACATTTTCCATATGCTTTTAGCCACTTTTAGCTTGCTTTTAATCTTTGCCTTTTAGCAACAATTTTTTTTTTTGCTCTTATCCTAGGTCTTGCCATAAGGATAACTAGAGAGTCTCCTGGACTCTTAAACATTTCTCTTTTATTTCTTTAACTCAAATTGAAGTTAAAGTTATTATCCATTTGCCCAGACACCCTATGACCTTCTAGGGTTATATTTGATCAACTCTTTAAACTGGGGATCTCATCCACATTTCTGATTCCTCACTGAATCCTAGAGTTAACTAAACTCTGTTTTCCTGCTCCACTATTAACTTAGAGTTACACTGACTCTAATTCCATGTTCCACTGTTATCTTAGAATTACATCGACTCTACTTTTTTGTTTTCCCTTTCATATCTCCACACTTGATCCGCCTTTTCCATCCTCCTGATTCCTTACTGAATCCTAGAGTCAACTTGACTCTATTTTTCCTGTCTGTGAGTTTAAACTCTTCTAGCTCAACTTAGGTTCCCTTTACCTAAGTCCCATGTCATACTTGTCCTAGAGTTCCATGACTCTATGCTGACCTCTAGTTCACCTTAGGTTTCCTTTACCTAAGTTCCATGTCATACTCATCCTAGAGTTCCTTGACTCTATGTTGAACACTAGTTCTCCTTAGGTTCTTTTTACCTAAGTTCCATGTCATATACACCTAGAGTTTTCTGACTCTATGTTGATCACTCTATCCAGTGTCCTTAGGTTATCACCTAAGACCATGCCACTCATCCTTCCTAGATAACTCCTAAGTTGATGTCACTCGTCAAACCCCTAAACTAGGTTTTCTCCTAGTCTTACTACCAACAAGTTCTGTTCCCTTATATCACATGATTCCTAGGGTTGTACCCTAACATGATCACACTCATCAAGTAATTACTCATTTCTACGCATGCAATTATTTTCATATCCATCATAAAAATAATATTTATCCTCTAAGTCCTTTTTGCACATGAAAATGAATTATCTTCTTTTGGCAACCGACAGTTGCATTTATCATCTGTGTCCATCTACACATACAAATTTATCCCCTATTGTGGATAAATCATAAATATCACTTTTCCTCTAAATTTCTCTACACATGCACATATATCCTCTGTTATTGGCAACCAATGTTGCACTTTTCATCTGTGTTCCTCTAAACATGCAATCTTATTCACAATTACCTAACGCCTCTAACAGGCTACTATCATGCTTCGAATCGAAAAGCAAAGGAGCAAGGGGAGAGGTCACCCAATTTCGGCAGAATTCCCCACCTTGTAGTGTACCCAATTGCTTGTAGACACTTGCAATTGGTCTCCGCGCGATTCCACTTGTTCCCTCGAGCTTGCACGCAAAACGGTGTACCTCCCTCGAGTCTGCACGCAAAACGGTGCACGTCCACCAAACCTGCACGCAAAATGGTGCGCGTAAGAAAAACTCACACGCAAAACGATGCGCGCCACTTCAGTCGGCACGCAAAACGATGCGCGTCAACTCAACCTGCACGCAAAACGGTGCACGTACCTTAAATCTGCACGCAAAATGGTGCACGTTCGACTGTAGGGTTGCACGCAAAACGATGCATGCTTTTTTAGTCCTGCACACAAATCGATGCAAAATATTAGGGTCGGCACGCAAAACGGTGCACGATAATATGATCGGCACGCAAAACGGAGAACGTACCTCAAATCTGCACGCAAAACGGTGCACGTTCGACTGTAGGGTTGCACGCAAAATGATGCACGCTTTTTAGTCCTGCACACAAATCGATGCAAAATATTAGGGTCGGCACGCAAAACGGTGCACGATAATACGATCGGCACGCAAAACGGAGAACGTACCTCAAATCTGCACGCAAAACGGTGCACGTTCGACTGTAGGGTTGCATGCAAAATGATGCACACTTTTCTAGTCCTGCACGCAAATCGATGCAAAACATTAGGGTCGGCACGCAAAACGGTGCGCGATAACACGATCGGCACGCAAAACGGTGCATGTTGCTTTTTCCACGTTGCACGCAAATCGGTGCACGTTTTCTATCTCTGCATGCAAAACGATGTATATTATTAGAGACTGCACGCAAAACGGTGCGCATAACACAACCGGCACACTAAACGGAGCACGTACCTCGGTTGGCACGCAAAACGGTGCACTTTTCTATTTCAATGTTGCACGCAAAACGGTGCACGTATCTTAAATTTGCACGCAAAACGAGACGCGCCAAAACGTCCCCGACAGTCCGCGTAGCAAAACGGCACAGTATCTCGGTTCCTAACACGTAAAACGACGCGGGGTCAAATCCTACGCTAAAAATGAAACTTAACTGTGCCAACAATACCGCAAAATAACAAGCGGGGCCTACCTCGCACAGTCGCGTCGCCCACGAGGTCCCGGCGCGCCGCACCATCTCCCAAATCTCCACGAAATCTCCTTTCTCTCTCTCTCTCTCTCTCTCTCTCTCTCCTCTCTCTCTCTCTCGTCTCTGTTGGAGAAAAGAACAGAAGGGAGAAGAGGGTCTGCGGGGGAGAAGGAAGAAGAAGAAAGAAAAAGAAAAAGAAGGAAGAAAGAAAGGGAGGAGGGAGGAGGTGGACCGGGTGCACGGCCCCCCCCCAATGGGGGCCCGCCACCTGGCGGCCCTCCCTCACAGGGGCACCGCGCCTGCACAGGCGCGCGCCCCCCTGCGCCGCGCGGGCGCTTCCCGCGCCTGTGCGGGCGCCAATGGGGGCCCGCCACCTGGCCGCCCCCGTTGACCCGCGAACGGGTGCGCGCCAGCTGTGCGCATTGCACAGCTGCCGCACGCCTCGAACCGCGCCCGACGCCGCCACGGAATCCGTTTTCGCCCCGGGTTGTTTTGTCCGTTTCTCGCCCGTTTCCGTCAAATTTGACAGGCAGGTTTCGTCTTCAGCCTAATTAACCACAGAAAAATTTAAATTTCCAGTTTGGGCCATTTCTGGGCCACCAAAAGCCTCGCTGTATCTAGAATCATTGGCGGACTCCGTTCTCACATCCGGTAGCCGATCAACACGAAACTTTTACTGTTACCTTAAAACATAATTACGAAGCTCCCCCTAATTTTCTCATAATTTTCCAACACTGTTGGCGGAGCCCGTTCTCACTATCAAGCATCGTCAACGCGGAACTTTTTCCTGTGGTCTTAAAACATATGTACGGGGCTCCCGTAAATTTTTTCTCTCGGAATTTTCCGACACTGTGAATTGTCCACTAAAAATCGGGCCCGCTTTCCTTCAAATAAATTTTTTAGATTCTCCAGTTTAACCCGATTTGGGCCCAACTCGCGTCCAATGTTCTTTACTCTCCCTAACTTTCATAACACTAGTATTTCATACCACCTTTATTACATTATTTATATACCAAATTCCTGTTCACTACAATCAGTCTCTCAAACTGTAAAATAAAGTACAACTCTATACCTCCTACAAAGTCTCTCAACAGAGGAAAAGAAGTAACTAATCAACTGGAAGCTCTCCTCTGAAGGGTAACCGCTACACTCCAACGACGGGTAGGGAACTAGCGTCGCGACTCCCTCGCCTCGGTCGAAGGATCATCAACAGAGCACAGGACAGAGAAGAAAGTCCCTGGGGAAAGACACCACGACGGTGGTGAGAACTACTTTCCCACTGTAGTTCTCATTTGTGGTTGCCGCCAACACGCCCAACGGTTCTGCCCACATAAGTCTACCAGAGCATAAAGTAACAAAAGTATAACGGAAGAAAAGAGCTGGAAAAGAAAACTCTACAGCTACTATGCCTCTTCTAGATGCTCAGGAGGTG
>JAQNDB010005209.1:0-20481 GCA_029204045.2 Tillandsia leiboldiana | reverse complement strand
TTGTAAGATTGGTTTCTCTTTTTCTCTTAGATAGGAACACCGGTACACCTTAGCCTGCTACCCTCTGTTAGACTCTCTCTTTCTCCATCCCTCGAATCTAAAATCCTTAAGTATTAGGCGAAGCCTCCCCCGGCGACTGTGCGCGGGCGGGCTTCGAAGCATAGGAGAACCTTGTGTATCGGGGCCCGTTAAGGGCCATGCAAGGAATAAATAGGCGCCACCCTATGCCTTGCAGCCGAGGACCCAATGGGCCGATAGGTAGTTCAGGGCCGCTCCCCAGATAAGGATCAGTGGTCCCGTGGTAAGGGAATTTCCGACGTGTTTCCGGCAGAGCTCCCCGGAGCGCCGCCGGAACGAGAAGTCGACTTCCTATTGAACTACTCCCCGGCACCAAACCCATCACCAAGGCACCATACAGGATGGCCTTCGCGGAGTTGAAGGAACTCAAGGCACAGTTGGAGGACCTTTGGATAAGGGCTTCATCAGGCCTAGCGCGTCACCCTGGGGCGCGCCCGTCCTGTTGTGAGGAAGAAGGACGGAAGTCTCCGGTGTGCATCGACTACCGGGAGATAAATAAGGTCACCGTTAAGAACAAGTACCCCCTACCAAGGATCGACGACCTCTTCGACCAACTACAGGGGGCGACGGTGTTTTCAAAGATTGACCTGCAGTCGGGCTATCATCAGGTCCAGGTCAAGGGGGAGGACATCCCCAAAACGGCTTTTCAACTCGCTATGGCCATTATGAATTTACAGTAATGCCGTTCGGGCTCACAAATGCACTGGCAGTGTTCATGGACATGATGAACAGGGTATTCAAACCCTTCCTGGACTTATTCGTGGTGGTCTTCATCGACGATATCCTCATCTACTCCCGTACAGACGAGGAACATGAAGGACATCTGCGCACAGTCCTCCAGACCCTACGAGAACAGAAACTCTACGCCAAACTCAAAAAGTGTGAGTTTTGGCTCCGTGAGGTCGGCTTCTTGGGGCACGTAATCTCGGCGGCTGGGGTCGCAGTCGATCCGAAGAAGATAGATTCGGTGACGGACTGGTCCCAACCGACGATGGTGACGGAGATTCGAAGCTTTCTAGGATTAGCCGGGTACTACCGGCGCTTCGTGGAGGGTTTCTCCAAGATAGCCACCCCCTTAAACCGCTTGACTAAAAAGGGGGAAAAGTTCATCTGGACGGACAAATGTCAGAGGAGCTTCGAGGAGCTCAAGGGATAGATTGACGCGAGCCCCGATTCTCGCCGTGCCAGAACCAGGGGAGGATTATGAAGTGTACTGCGATGCGTCGCGAAACGGACTGGGTGGAGTACTCATGCAACGGGGAAAGGTTATAGCCTATGCGTCAAGGCAGCTCAAGGAATACGAACGAAACTACCCCGTGCACGATTTGGAACTCGCAGCGGTTGTGTTCGTCCTCAAGCTTTGGAGACACTACCTGTATGGGGCACACTGCAATGTGTACTCAGATCATAAAAGTCTTAAGTACCTTTTCACCAAAAGGAGTTAAATTTGCGACAAAGACGGTGGCTCGAGCTACTGAAGGATTACGATTTAACGATCCACTACCACCCGGGAAAGGCAAACGTGGTGGCCGACGCCCTGAGCCGTAAGGGGCAGGCCGAAAAGGCAGGGGTAAGTGCCATCACCCAGCAAGATAGTCTGATTGCGGAGTTTTCGCGATTAAGACTAGAAGTAGTACCGGCGGGTACAGTCGAACAACTTCTGACACTGGTGGTCAGACCTACCTTGCTTGACAGAATTCTCGAGGGGCAGTCGACTGATGACCGACTCCAGCTGGTGCGAAATAGAGTAACTGCCGACCAAGAAGGTGATTTCACAGTAAACTCTGACGGCACGATACGATTTCGGGGACGAATCTGCGTGCCGGATCTACCGGAACTCAAGGAGGAAATCCTGCGGGAGGCGCATACTGCACCATATGCAGCGCATCCCGGGGGAACAAAGATGTACAAGGATGTCAAACAGACCTTCTGGTGGCCCAAAATGAAGGGAGACGTGACTCGGTTTGTGGCACACTGCCTGGTGTGCCAACGGGTGAAGGCCGAGCACCAGCGTCCGGCAGGAAAATTGCAACCCTTACCGGTGCCCGAGTGGAAATGGGACATGATTACCATGGATTTTGTGACCGGGTTCCCGAGATCTTCACAGGGACACGATGCAATATGGGTAATTATGGACCGTCTGACGAAATCGGCCCACTTTCTGCCCATACACACGACGTGGACGCGGGAACGACTGGCACAAACCTACATCAACGAGATAGTAAGGTTGCATGGGGTGCCGACATCCATCACGTCGGACAGGGACACGCGGTTCGTGTCAAACTTTTGGCAGAGCCTGCAGCGAGCAATGGGAACCAAGTTGCACTTCAGTACGGCTTTTCACCCGCAGACCGACGGACAATCAGAGTGGGTGATACAAATTGTGGAGGACATGCTTCGGGCATGCGTTTTGGACCTGGGCGAAGGGTGGGCACAGTGTTTACCCCTAGTGGAATTTGCCTACAATAACAGTTACCAGGCCAGCATTCAGATGGCACCATACGAGCCCCTGTACGGGCGCCGCTGTCGGTCTCCAATATGCTGGGACGACTTGAGTGAGCGTAAGTTTCTGGGCCCAGATTTGGTGGAGGAGACCGAAGCAAAGGTACGTAGGACCGTTCGAGATCCTAGAACGCGTAGGACCGGTGGCGTACCGATTAGCCCTGCCGCCGAATCTCGAACGAGTCTATAACGTGTTCCATGTCTCAATGCTCCGGAAGTACCTAGCTGATCCCTCTCATGCCATGGATGCCTCCACCATCGAGTTGCGAGAGGATTTAAGCGTCGAGGAGACACCGGTGCGGATTTGGCAAGAGAGGACAAGAAGTTGCGCAAACGAACGATCCCCTATGTAAAGGTCCAGTGGAGCAACCATGATGAGCGCGAGGCGACTTGGGAACTGGAATCGAAGATGAGAGAATATTTTCCCGAATTGATTAGTGGGGATTGTACTTAAGTTCGGGACGAAACTTTTTATAAAGTGTGAGTGGTGTAGTGATCCGGCCTTTCGGGGTATTTTTGACTTACATATAGTCATTTAAGCCTTTAAGTGAAATAAAATTATTCAACTCTTAAAAGTTGGCCATTGTGAGGTGCTGGTATTTTTCTGCGATAGAGGGCGGAAAAAGAAAGCCGACGGTGCGATCGGATCTGAAATCCGATATCGGGATCTCCCGGAACGGAATTCCTAGTGATACGGTGATTAAGTCATGCATCGGAATCCGTGCAAAATATTTTGCACCCGTTAGAGATAAGGTGGGTTATCTCGTAGGGGATAATTAATTAGTTAATTAATTATCCATGAGGGAAAATAGAATTCTCTTACGTACTAATTAAAAAGGAGATCAATTAAAGATTTAATACGAGCTATATAAGGGATCCCGATTATCGGAAAGAAAGGAAAAGAAAGAAATAAAAACCCTAATCAGTGAGAAGAGAAAAAAGAAAAGAAAAGATGGAACCCTAGCCGGAAGAAAGGGAAAGGAGAAAGAGAAGGAGCCCGATCTTCCCGGACACCGAACCGAAGGCAAGAACGCGACCGGACAACCTTCCCGTCGATCTTCGGTTAGTAAAATAATTGTTATAATTTATTTGGGATTTTTCCGTCGTCTCTTTTGTTTGAGTTCTTGGTTTCTCCGTCGTATCCGTCACCGTCGCCGTCGTCGTTATCATGCTAGGGCACGGAACGGACGGCGAAGGCGCGCGGTGCCGCTAGGGCATCGTGCGGAGGAGAGTCACGGAC
This sequence comes from Tillandsia leiboldiana, assembly GCA_029204045.2. Taxonomy (NCBI): domain Eukaryota; kingdom Viridiplantae; phylum Streptophyta; class Magnoliopsida; order Poales; family Bromeliaceae; genus Tillandsia; species Tillandsia leiboldiana. Next base: position 16,661 of record JAQNDB010005209.1, on the reverse strand, counting down.
GGTACCCATGCGGACCCACAACCGCGCGGGCACCGCATGGGCGCCGCGCGGCTACCGCACGGACGGCACCCATGCGGACCCGCAACCGCGCGGGCACCGCATGGGCGCCACGCGGCTGCCGCGCGGACCCGCAACCGCGCGGGCGCCGCGCGGCTGCCGCACGGGCGGCACCCGCGCGGACCCGCAACCGTGCGGGCACCGCGCGGGGCGCCGCGCGGACCCGCAACCGCGCGGGCGGCACCCGCGCGGACCCGCAACCGTGCGGGCACCGCGCGGGCGCCGCGCGGCTGCCGCGCGGGCGGCACCCGCGCGGACCCGCAACCGTGCGGGCACCGCGCGGACCCGCAACCGTGCCGGCACCGCGCGGGCGCCGCACGGCTGCCGCGCGGGCGGCACCGGCGCGGTCCCGCAACCGCGCGGGCGCCGTGCGGGGCCGCACCCGCGCGGCCGCCGCACGGGCAACACCCACGCGGGCACCGCGCGGCCCGCCGCACGGGCAAACACCCGCGCGAGGCACCGGCCGCGTGGGCGTCGCCGCGGAGACGCGCCGTGCGGTTCCGAACCGCGCGGGGTTCCGGCGGACGACGACGGCGGCGCGGGATTTCCGTTTCGTCAACCGGGACGGTGTTGGACTTTTCCGTCGAAAAGAGTAAATTGGGTCTTTTGTTTTCGGATGTTAGTACACGTTTTTGACTATAGTTATCCTTTCGGACTCCATTTAGGTCCAAGTGCGCAGCGGGGCTGCGCGAAGTATTCAGGTGTTCCGATTTCTCTTCAAATAGGTGGGTACGGTTGCGATAAGTGCAACAAGTGCAGTAAGTGCATCTATCATCATTAAAGTGCTCTGAATTTATCTAACAAAGTAGATGGTGTAGGTTTATATATAGGATCCACAAGGATCTAAATAGGTACTATCAAACAACTAGAGGGGGGGGTGAATAGGTGTAATACTTATAAAACCAAATCTCAGTGCAAAATAAAAACCAATGCGGAAAATAAAAACAGCACACCGAGATATACGTGGAAACTCCAATCCAGGAGAAAAACCACGGGACCAACACGCAATAACAATCCACTAAGAATAGAAGAATAACAAGGTGATTACCGACTCCACGGACTCAAACCCCTCCTTCAGCTTCTTCGGACCTTGCGCTCACCGATTGGATGTCCACGCAATAACAATCCACTAAGAAAAGAAGAATAACAAGGTGATTACCGTCTCCACGGATTTAACCCCTCCTTCAACTTCTTCGGACCTTGCGCTCCAACGATTGCACGTCCACTGCACACGTTCGAATCCACGAACGCCACTCGAATCCACGAGCACACGTTTCGAATCCACGAAACGCCTTTAGCACACCGAATCCACGATGCCACGTCGAATCCACGACGCAAACTCAGCCGGTAAGAATATTGACTTCGATGGTGATCCTTTGCTTAGATTATCAATGAAGATCCATGGGAAAAATCTCTAAGCAAAGATTAGATCAATTCGACAAAAGATATGTTCTTGAAAGAACCGTCGAATTGACCTAAAAGAGGCTATAAAGAAGAACGATAAAAACCTAGCCTCTAGGGTTGCTCTCAAGTGTTTTATCAATTGATCGGTCGTGCTCCCCACATTTTTGAGAAACCCTAAATGTCTATTTATAGTTTAGAAACCATTGGAAAGAGATAAGAATCAAAAACTTACCTTATCTGGAAATTTTCAGGACGGCGATCCGGATCGGATTTACTGTGATCCGGATCGTCGTAACGAGTCAGGCTATTCCAAAAAAATAGGGTTCGGGATCCGGATTGAAATGCCCGATCCGGATCGTTCATATATTCCAGCAAAAACCCATGTTCGGGATCCGGATCGAAATGACCTTTGATCCGGATCGGATTTGCCAATGAACAAGCACCCTTCGGGATCCGGATTGGACTGTCTGATCCGGATCCTGAACATGTCCCATGTCCAGTTTTTGATTTTTATGCAATTAAAAATTCATCCAAGTGTTTCTACACTATAAGAAAGTATTCGGATCACCAAAATTATTTAGTTAACCATACCTGATCCTTTTGAATACTTTCTTCTTGAGATTGATGTAACTGATCCACAATTCTTCAACTTCAATCTTCAAGACTCAAGACACTGAGTGTCAACTTGAGCTCTTGTTGAATATTCTCTAAGTCTTTGATTGCTGATTGACAATTTGATCCCTTTAATACTCCGACTCAACTCACTGACTTGACTCACGAAATATGCCAACACCAAAATGCCGTAACAGATGGACAGTTTAACCTTTCGCATAATTGTATTTCATCTAACAATTGAAGCGGCTACGGTCGCGGTGCTCACTACACGCCGATCTTGGCAAATCCGTTTCGGATGCTGCACGTACACAGGCGGATTGGCCTCCGCATGGGTGTACTTTTCCGGAGAAGTGGTCTCTTTTGACCCGTGTACCTCACAAAGGGGTGGGTGCCGTGAGGACCTCTTCGCGCCCGCTGAAAATAGCACACCAGCACCGTGAAGAGGTTAAATGCATCAAAGAGGTGTTTGCGCACGAGGGGAGACTTTAGTCTCCCCGACAGGGACTCTGGGGTTGGTGCCCAACTTAATTGATAAATCTGGGGTTGGGGCCCAGCTTAATTATGTGCAGGGTTTTAGCGAAAGGTTCCGGTGTTTTCGGTTTGCTCCTTATTCCTTATTGTTATTAGACATCTACTTTGTTTGTCACTGACATTACCCACTCCGTGACAGGTGTTACGAGGTGCGTTAGCCCGGAGGGCGGTGAGACTGCGTCGCGAGGACCATAGTCAGACACTTGGGTTTATTATCTCATTTCCCTTATGCTTCTTCTAGTTAATTTGCTTGTGGATCGTATTAGTCGTGGACATGTATTAGTTAGCGCTGTGGATGAGGTGTACTTTTATACTTTGATGCTTTTAGTGACGTTTTCATACGCGGCATGTTTTCAAGATAAACCAAATGATTTCGAAAACGTTTTCTCAAAACGAAGTGCCGTGTGGGCACGGGTTTTGCAACCGCTGGTTTTATCCTTTCCAAACGGTGACGCCGCTTTTATAACATTAGTTAAGTACTGTACCCTGTTTGACGATGTATGTCTATTGTATGGCTGATGGTTGATGTACGCTTGTTGTAAATGAGACGCCGTGCATATACAAAGGAGACTCTGTCCGTGGGCAGAGAGAATTTGTGTATGTGGCGGTCTGGCACGCACCGGGGATGAGGTTTAAGTTACCTTGTTAAGAAGAAAAAAAAAATAATACACGCAATTTTCCGCTTTGATAGACTCAAAAACCCCCGGGGGCGTGACACCTGGACTCTATTGATCCTATTAAGAATGATGCTCACTCTAATTTCCATGAAGAACAGGTAGTTAGCTTAGTGTAGTAATCTAAGCTCTAGTTGATTAGCTTTTATGGACCCGATTGTGTTTTCGGGCTTCGTGTCCACTCAAACCAGTGAGCACGGGTTAGCTTGCATCGAGATCGATCTACTGTAATTTACGGCATAGTCTAAAACATCCCGGATTGGGAGATCGAGTCAAAATAGTGGTTAATCGGGTGTATTTATGCAAATTTAGAGAACCATAGGGACTCGATTGCAAATATGACTTCATGGGCTAAATTGTAACTCCATGGCTCAAATTGATCCGAGACTGTAAGCACGGGGTCCAGCACGTTAAGATCTAGTTATGGGTAAAATATTTTGGTTTAAAGATTCCCGGTTTAAAAGTTGTGGGTTAATTAGTGAGTTTTATATGAATAAAAGGCAATTTTGGCAAGTCCGGGGGTCTAAAGGTAATGGTAGCATGGAAGGCTGTTGGGGACAGCGTTCACTTGATCTCTGAACCTTTCGTTCAGAATCCGTTGACTTTCATTGAATAGGTTCTTGCTCTACGATCCGCGATTTGGCAAAATGGTCAGATTATCGGCGGTTTCGGGTGAAACCCGCATTCTTCGTGGAAAGTAGCATGGCTACTGATCTGTACTCTCTGGGGACTTTCTTTAAGGCCCAAGTGTCGTTCGAGAGCGCGGGACGTTTCAGGTGGTTCGTTCGACTGACTTCGAGGTGGGTACTTTTCCGATGCTTTAGGTTCCAGAATTATGGAAACGGGTGTAAGTTTAACGTAATTGCATGCTTTACATTCGTTAACCCCGTTAAAGTAACCATATGATATTATCGATACTATGGCGACCAAGTGTCGCGGTGCCCTATGGTAGGTATGTGTACTTGGTTATGAGGCTCGAGATTGCTACACGCACACCAGCGGTTTGGCCACCGCGAGGGTGTGCTTTTCCGGAAAAGTGGTACGTTGACCCGTGTACCCCCCGTGTTGGTGACGTAGTGGGGGCCCCCGTAGGTGGGGGTTGTGAGCGGTGGGATGCCGAGGCAGGTGCTCGGTGTGGTGCCGAGGCAGGTGCTCGGTGCGGTTTGCCGAGGTAGGTGCTCGGTGTGGTTGCCGGGGCAGGTGCTCGGTTTGGATTGTGCAGGGGGATGGGGTTTTACTGTCGATTGCACGATGAGGAGGGCGGTCGCTCTGGTTTTATTATGGTTTGCTTTAGTTATATCCCTCCTTGCCTTTCGTACTTTTTATCCCTTGTCGCTGACTCCCCACTCTGTAACAGGTTCGTTGAGGGGTGAGAGCTAGGGCGACGGTGAGGCCGCGATGAGATATCTTTTGGCCTTCGAGGCTTCAGATAGTAATTACTTCTCCTTATGCTCATTTTATTACCTGTTAGTAGCTATGTGGGTTTGATACTTTTGTGGGATCGACGTGGATGTTGGGATTATTACAATACTTCTGTGGATGAATGTTTAGTTTACTATCTGATAGTTGGCCGTTTTCAAACTACTGAAAAAGAAAACATTGCGAAAATGACTTGAAAAACATAGGTGTCGAGTGGACACCGTTTTCAAAACTCTGTGGATTTATGGATTTCGAAATAGTTTTGAAAAACACAGGTGTCGAGTGGGCACCGTTTTTAAAACTCTGTGTATTTATGGATTTCGAAACGGCTTTGAAAAACCTGGGTGTTGTTACGGCATTTTGGTATTGGCATATTTCGTGAGTCAAGTCAGTGAGTTGAGTCGGAGTCTTAAAGGGATCAAATTGTCAATCAGCAATCAAAGACTTAGAGAATATTCAACAAGAGCTCAAGTTGACACTCAGTGTCTTGAATCTTGAAGATTGAAGTTGAAGAATTGTGGATCAGTTACATCAATCTCAAGAAGAAAGTATTCAAAAGGATCAGGTATGGTTAACTAAATAATTTTGGTGATCCGAATACTTTCTTATAGTATAGAAACACTTGGAAGAATTTTTAATTTCATAATAATCAAAAACTGGTGTTCGGACATGTTCAGGATCCGGATCAGGGCCAACGATCCGGATCCCGAAGGTTGTTGCTTCATACAAGACTTCGATCCGGATCCATGCAATTTCCGATCCGGATCCCGAATGTTAAGTTTTCTGATTTGTATGAACGATCCGGATCGGGCAATGCGATCCGGATCCCGAACCCTTGGTTTTCTGGAATCGTCAATCTCGTTACGACGATCCGGATCGCAGTAAATCCGATCCGGATCGCCGTCCTGAAAATTTCCAGATAAGGTATGTTTTTGATTCTTATCTCTTTCCAAAGGTTTCTAAACTATAAATAGACGCTTAGGGTTTCTCAAAAACGTGGGAGCTACGGCCGATCTTTTTATAAAACTCTTGAGAGCAACCCTAGAGGCTAGGTTTTCATCGTTCTTCTTTATAGCCTCTTTTAGGTCAATTCGATGGTTCTTTCAAGAACATATCTTTTGTCGAATTGATCTAATCTTTGCTTAGAGATTTCTTCTACGGTTCCTCAATGAGAATCTAAGCAAAGGATCACCATCGAAGTCAATATTCTTATCGACTGAGTTTGCGTCGTGGATTCGACGTGGCATCGTGGATTCGATGTGCTAAAGGCGTTTCGTGGATTCGAAACGTGTGCTCGTGGATTCGAGTGGCGTTCGTGGATTCGAACGTGTGCAGTGGGCGTGCAAAAACGGTGGAGCGCGAGGTCCAAGAAATTGAAGGAGGGGTTAAATCCGTGGAGACGGTAATCACCTTGTTATTCTTCTTTTCTTAGGGATTGTTATTGCGTGGATATCCAACCGGTCAGCGCAAGGTCCGAAGAAGCTGAAGGAGGGGTTTGAGTCCGTGGAGTCGGTAATCACCTTGTTATTCTTCTATTCTTAGTGGATTGTTATTGCGTGTTGGTCCCGTGGTTTTTCTCCTGGATTGGAGTTTCCACGTAAATCTCGGTGTGTTGTTTTTATTTTCCGCATTGGTTTTTATTTTGCACTGAGATTGAGTTTTTAAGTATTACACCTATTCACCCCCCCCTCTAGTTGTTTGATAGTACCTATTTAGATCCTTGTGGATCCTATAATAACTCTACAATTGGTATCAGAGCGGGTTTTAGGTTTATCTATCATGATGGGTGAAAGTGGTAATATTTATAGACCTCTTCTTTTTGATGGGACTAATTATGCTTATTGGAAAGTGCGGATGAGAGCTTTTCTCATCGCAATTGATGAGCGAGTATGGCAATCCGTGGAATGCGGTTGGGTGCATCCTGTTGAGGAAGTAGGAAATTCTACTACCCCAAAACCTCGCTCTAGATGGTCCAAAGAGGAATTTGAAAGATCTTCTTACAATGGGAAATGTATGAACGCTTTATTTAATTCTCTTTCCTCGACTGAGTTCACAAGAATTTCCGCGTGTGAAACCGCGAAGGAAATTTGGGATATTCTCAAAATTACACATGAGGGTACTAATCTTGTAAAAATTCAAAAGCTCCAGATGCTTACAAGTCAATTTGACTCTATTCATATGGAAGGGCATGAATTGTTTACAGATTATTACACTAGACTTCAAGATGTAATAAATACATGTGCTAATTTAGGAGAAAAGATCCCGGAGTCGAAAATTGTAAGAAAGATACTTCGGACTCTTCCGGAACGGTTTAGGGCAAAGGTTACCGCCATTGAAACCGTTAGTCATCCGGATGAGATGAGTGTAGAGGAATTAGTAGGTGCTTTGCAAACTTATGAAATGACTTTTCCTACTAATCAAGTTTCTTCCAAGTCTTCTTCTTAGCTTACAGGTATTGCATTCAAATCAACAAAGGAAGAAGATAGCGAATCAAGTTCCGACGATGAAATCTCTTTTGCCGATTTTGAAGAACAATTGGCGCGGATCGTAAAGAAATTTCGTCAAAAATTTTGGAAGAATCGAACCGATGGATCTTCATCCATGAAATCTTCTAAAGGATCATCGGGTTCTAAATCCTCTAAACTCAAAAGCTTTGCAAAACCTTCTAAAGAAAAAGAGAAAGATGATTTCGAAGGGGAAATCCAATGCTACCGATGCAAAGGCTACGGCCATTTTTCAACGGATTGTCCTTCTCCGAAATCATATAAAAAGAGGGCTTTGCAAGCAAAAACTTGGGACGATTCTACTTCTAATGAATCGACCTCAAGTAAAGGGGAAAAAGTTGTTGCCTCTCATGCCTCTTATATTCCCTCTTCTAATGGTTGCTTATCATCTTTAATCACTGACTCTATTCCTTTGATTTTGCATGAAACATCAACATCCGGCGGAGAGTCATCAAGTGAGGGGGAGTCGGACGAAGAAGAACTCGTTGAGGCATATCAACAACTTCTTACGGAATCAAGGAAGATGGCTAAACATATTAAGAAGTTGAGGAAGCAACGACTTGAAGGTCAAGACGAGAATCAAGCTTTAAAGATAAAACTTCATGATCTCGAGGAGGAACAAGGACGTTTATTGAATAACAATAAAATCCTCCAAGAAAAGCTAAACCAATCGGAGACAAACGCTAAATCATATACGGACAAGATTGGTTTTCTAGAAAAACAGTTTGAGGAGATTCATGTCACCAACCAAGCTTTAACCAAGCAAGTTCATGAACTTAAATCCGACATACAAAGGCTTTCAACTGGTTCCAAGAAACTTGAATGTATGTCCGGATTAGGTCAAACAAGCAAGGTTGGTTTGGGATTCAAAAAGAACCAAACTGTGAAGGCTTCAAGTTCCACAACTAAATTGAAAGGAAGAACTTGTCACCTATGTGGACTTGAAGGACATTTGGTGAAGGATTGCCCGAAAAAGAGAAAGAAGAATTCTTCGGCAACTTCATCTACGGAGCGAACTCAACGGAATCAAAAGACACATCAAGTCAAAGGAGTTCACTCAACCCACCAAAGGTCCGAGCCACAACATCAATCATTCAAGTGGATCACTGCGAGGCAAAGACCTAAGGTGGACCAACAGTCAAAGCGGACAAACCCCCGGCCACAACGAATCAAGACAACCCAAATCCAGCGATTTTGGATTCGGAAAGGTGATATCTTTCCTTGTCTTAAGTTCTAAATAGCTTATGACTGTATGTAATGCTTTGATTGGTTTTTCCTTCATATCTTTCTTAATCTTTGCATTACATGTTTTTCAATGCTCTTCGTTTTTATACTTTGTTTTTGAACAAAAGGGTTTTTACTGAACAAGTGCATTGAATAAAAAGGGCTTCACTTTTATTCACTCCAAATTAATTTTATTTGGATTATCAACTTTACTCCTTAATCGTAATCTTGAAGATACTTCATTATAGGAGTTTTTGATATTATAAGCATCAAATTTTAGAAATCATGTGTGATCTTTAGATGCTTAATCTATCTCGGTTGTGTGATTTCATTGTGATAAATGTGAGACAACCGATAGACTAAAATCTGGGATTTAATTCTTTCACGTAAGAGATTGCATTCTTACAAGGGTAAATAAATGAATTTTAAAAGATGTGGAAAGAGTTACATCCGAAAGGAGTGTGAAAACTACCACCACATATTGGAAAGAGCTGCCACCCCGGTCGTCCGGTCTGTGTGTGAAGCTACCACATGTTTTGATGCTTGAAAAATATTTCTTGAAATTTTTAGTTGAAGCATTTGGAGATTTATATGCAAAACTCTTATATTTTGAATAATCTCCTGGTTGGTATAAGGTGGGATAGTTGAAAGATGCTCAAAGAGCCTCCCTTAGGTATTTTAGTGCTTATCTCAAATTTGAAAGGGTAAGAAATCAAATTGATGTCATTTGGAAATCTCTGTAAGTCATCTTTGTACATCCGTTACATCTTGATAGACTTTGGATCTCAAGATTATTTTTGATGACTTGTGTTTGATGAATATAACATGAAAAACGGTTTATAATGTTTTACCTTTATTTTTCATGATTTTGGAGTAAATCTTTTTAATTTTTGTAAAATTAATTGGATTGAATGACATCTATGTGATCTCATATTATTTTCAAGCACTTAAATTGTTTTCTTGATGGAATACAAATCGGTAATTCAATTATTTCAAAATCTGGATTTGTTTCAAGAAATTATTTGATTTTTGCTTTCTGGTACCGGTACGAAATCTGCATTTTTGTTATATACCAGAACTGAGCTTTTATCTCTCTTTCTCCATGAACTAATTTTGTTTGTAATTTCCTTTTGTCTAGTATGTTCACTGTTTGACAATTTGTGACAAAAAGGGGGAGAAGAGAAATGACGGAGATAAGATCATCAAGAGAGGATAAACGAAACGAAAATAGAAAAATGGGGGAGAACGGAAAATGATGATCGTATCACAAAGGGGGAGAACAGAGATGCTCAAGATAGGGGGAGACAAAGAAAAAATTGAAAGAGCTGGGAAAAACAAAAGAACCAAAAAGATGAATCAAATGTAGGATTTTAATTTCTAACGACTGACGTTTGATTTTGTTTGGAGTTTTGTTTTGCAGGAATTACATCACTTTAAGACTCCAAGTCCTAAGTCATAGAGTATGTTCTAGGACTGTTTGGTTCAAATGTAATTTTGTATTTATTGGATCTTTCACGCAAGAAAATCAATGTTTTGGTGATAACATTGAATTTCGATTTTTGGTTTAAGATAAGTGACTTGAGCGCTTTTATGTATTTTTGGGTTTTGTCACGAAATTGCCAAAGGGGGAGATTGTTACGGCATTTTGGTATTGGCATATTTCGTGAGTCAAGTCAGTGAGTTGAGTCGGAGTCTTAAAGGATCAAATTGTCAATCAGCAATCAAAGACTTAGAGAAGATTCAACAAGAGCTCAAGTTGACACTCAGTGTCTTGAATCTTGAAGATTGAAGTTGAAGAATTGTGGATCAGTTACATCAATCTCAAGAAGAAAGTATTCAAAAGGATCAGGTATGGTTAACTAAATAATTTTGGTGATTCGAATACTTTCTTATAGTATAGAAACACTTGGAAGAATTTTAATTTCATAATAATCAAAAACTGGTGTTCGGACATGTTCAGGATCCGGATCAGGGCCAACGATCCGGATCCCGAAGGTTGTTGCTTCATACAAGACTTCGATCCGGATTCCATGCAATTTCCGATCCGGATCCCGAATGTTAAGTTTTCTGATTTGTATGAACGATCCGGATCGGGCAATGCGATCCGGATCCCGAACCCTTGGTTTTCTGGAATCGTCAATCTCGTTACGACGATCCGGATCGCAGTAAATCCGATCCGGATCGCCGTCCTGAAAATTTCCAGATAAGGTATGTTTTTGATTCTTATCTCTTTCCAAAGGTTTCTAAACTATAAATAGACGCTTAGGGTTTCTCAAAAACGTGGGAGCTACGGCCGATCTTTTATAAAACTCTTGAGAGCAACCCTAGAGGCTAGGTTTTCATCGTTCTTCTTATAGCCTCTTTTAGGTCAATTCGATGGTTCCTTCAAGAACATGTCTTTGGTCGAATTGATCTAATCTTTGCTTAGAGATTTCTTCTACGGTTCTTCATTGATAATCTAAGCAAAGGATCACCATCGAAGTCAATATTCTTATCGACTGAGTTTGCGTCGTGGATTCGACGTGGCATCGTGATTCGGTGTGCTAAAGGCGTTTCGTGGATTCGAAGCGTGCGTTCGTGGATTCGAACGTGAGCAGTGGACGGGCAAAACGGTGGAGCGCGAGGTCCAAGAAATTGAAGGAGGGGTTAAATCCGTGGAGACGGTAATCACCTTGTTATTCTTCTTTTCTTAGGGATTGTTATTGCGTGGATATCCAACCGGTCAGCGCAAGGTCCGAAGAAGCTGAAGGAGGGGTTTGAGTCCGTGGAGTCGGTAATCACCTTGTTATTCTTCTATTCTTAGTGGATTGTTATTGCGTGTTGGTCCCGTGGTTTTTCTCCTGGATTGGAGTTTCCACGTAAATCTCGGTGTGCTGTTTTTTATTTTCCGCATTGGTTTTTATTTTGCACTGAGATTGAGTTTTTAAGTATTACACCTATTCACCCCCCCTCTAGGTGTTTGATAGTACCTATTTAGATCCCTTGGGATTAATAACTCTACAGGTGTCGTGTGGGCACCGTTTTTTAAAACCCTGTGGATTTATCCTTTCAAAGTTAGTCGGCCTCTTTGTTACTTATGAAAAATTGTCGTACGCACTCGACTGTTGAACTAGTGTGGTTAAAGTGATGATTGTATGGCAATTGTAGTCAGGACGTCGTGCATATACAAAGGAGACTCCGCCCGTTTGCAGAGTGAATTTGTATATGCGGCGGGTCTGGGCACGCACCGGGGGAAATCGGTTTCAAAAAAAATATATATACAACTTTGAGAGCTTTCGGTGGCTGTTCTTCCGCTTGTTTAAAACCCCCGGGGCGTGACAGATTAAGATGGTATCAGAGAAAAACAACTTTAACCACAGTAGTCGCTGTTCAACCTCCACAGAAGTACATTACCACTGGCTACTAGCTAATGAAATGATCAGGGTATAGGTGCGTAGAGATGCGAGAGTGCGGGACTGCTGAGTATTGTTTCTCGGCTTAGTTCGGTTGTTGTGCTTGGTAGTCGTGTTGTTTTGGAGGCTGGGGTCGAGGCCGGCTGCCACCGGGGTCTTGATGGTTGCTGGGAATCAATGGATTAAGCAACCAGCACAGGACACGGTGGGCCTACTGACGGGTGTTCATGCACTTGGTGCGGCTGTTAACACAGCAGATCGTTACGCCGGCTTTTGTTTTTTCCGAACCCCTTCCTCTGCCGACGTTCTGGTCGTTGTTAGTAACGGTGACTGGTGGTAGTGTAATCCGCCGGTGTTTGTTAGTGTGTCGGCCGTTTTGTCGGTCGTGAGTAACTGGGTAGCCTCTTGTCTAAATTTGTACCTTCTAGGTCTGCTAGTTTTAGGTTACAGCAGATAGTCGGCCGATTCTTTTGCATCTTGGATAAGGTATGGGTGGGAATGAGGATTCTTCCCCTACGGTTGTTACCCATAGTTCGGCTTTTTACTGTGGTCACTGCGATGGTTGTAGAAATCGTCGTGGTGGGGTTTTGGGGTGCTCATTTGGGTTAAAAAGGAGACCACCGGGGCTAGTAAATATCGTTCGTTTGGGCTCGATTTCGGTTAGAGAGGTCGTGTCTCGCTTCGCACAAGTGTGCGTAAGTGGCGACTTTTTATTGGGGGATTAGCTTTTTGACGCTGGGTGGTGCCAGTTAGCTCTTTCGAGAAGGTTGTGGTGGTGTAGCTCTGGGTTGGGTTCCTGTGTTTTGCACAAGAGGGTCCGGTTAGGTTGTCCTACTGGTGGATTGGCGCGTGATCCCTCGAGTGCGCTAGTGAACCTAGGCAACTTTTGACAAGGTTCTCTTGCTGTTTTCGCTGCATGTCTTCTTCCGACCATTTAGGCTTCGGATGGATAGTCTACTGTACCTGGAGGTCATTGTTGAGCGGACCTAGAGCTTAGAATTCTCCTAGTTGGTGAGTGTGACCTGTTTGGTCTGGGGGTATGCAGCTCGGTTCAATGCACGGTGCTTGGAGGGGCAACAGATTGGGACCGAGCGGTAGGGGTTAATCAGAGTGTCGCACCCCTTCGGTGCCAAGACGGAAGTAGGACCGTATTTCTTGGTTTTTTTCGCCAGCTTCCCATGACCACGGCATAGTCTTGAGGATTTTGGGTTGCGAGTCTATTGATTGTGAAGTAGTGTAGGTCAGCGGGGTTGTTGACTACATGGCGCTCTGGCATTGGTCACTTTCGGCTAGGATGCCCTGCATGCAGCTTGTTCTGTGGGGTAGACCTTGTGGTAGGTCTTAGAGCTGAAACCTAGCTTTAGTTTTGACCGTCGCCTCGGTAGGACGGACAGTCGGAGAGGACAATCCGGGATGGTGGTAATGCTCCAAGCTTGTGGCCCGGTTGGTGATGGGTGGAAGTGGCCCGTGTTGGTGACGGGTGGAAGTGGCCCTTGTTGGTGACGGGTAGAAGTGGCCCGTGTTGGTGACGGGTGGAAGTGGTCCGTGTTGGTGGCGGGTGGGTTCGTTGTTCTCAAAGGAGGACTATTTGTAGGCGGTGACCCGGCTTGCTTTGTTGGCACATCCTGGAGCTTTGTGAGGGTATTAGTGTGGTTTCCCCCTTGTTGTCGGGTTATTTTGGACATTTAAGAGCTCATTGGTACGGGTTGGTGGTATTACTGGGTACCTCGATGCATCGCGAGACTTTTGTTGCTGACTGCTCAGCGCCGTCAGAGGTGGTCTGCGGACCGTGGCGTCGTGACGGTGAACTCCAAGTCAGGAAGCAGGCTTAATAGGTATTAGGCGGATGTGTAGTTACCTGGATTCAGTGGGCCTAGCGACTCGACCCTCTGCATCGCTCACTGACATCCCGGTTGTAAGGATTATTTCTGACGTCTTCCCGACTAAACTGCCGGGAATGCCCCCCCCCCCCCCCCCCCCCCCGAGTGAGAAGTCGTCTTCCCTTTCGAGCTTCTACCAGACACGCAACCTATCACAAAGGCGCCTTACAGAATGACTTTCGCGGAACTGAAGGAACTTAAAGCACAACTTGCGCCTCGCTATTGGGTTGGTCATCGAATAAAGGCCGAACATCAGCGCCCGGCGGGGAAACTGCAACCTCTCCTAGTGCCAGAGAGAAACGAGAGGATCACGAGGGGCGCGAAGCCAATTGGGAGCGCAAGTCGGACATGTCTGGGCACTTTCCCCATTTATTGGATTCCTGGTGTATTTAAGTTTCGAGGACGAAACTTCTCATCAGGTGTGAGTGATGTAATACTCGAGAAATTCAAGTGTGAATGCGTGTGAGGAAACAAATCTAAACCTTAGTGATTTGCGTACCGGTGCGCGAATTGCACAGTTTCCGAGACACTAATTCCGCCTTTCCAATCTGAGTCTGATCTCGGAAATCTGAAATCTCCAGTGCGACCGTCTCATCGAATCGAGTGAAAATGGTATAGACCGTTTGTTGATCCGACGGTCGGATCGTCCTGAAATCAGCAAGAAAACTAGTGGGACCCGCGACTTAAGTGAATAGTGATTTGAATAGTAACACCCTGATTTAATTCCCGCGTTGGCCAACGTCGCCCGATCGACTGTCTGGGGTCCGAATCTGACGATCCAGGTAGTCGATTTAAATGGCATCGTCGATCTGAGCGTAGTGGCGCCGACGAAATTTGTTTTAACGAACCTAAAGCATCGTAAAGCGTGCCAAACTATATAAACTATAGTATTTTATGGATTTTAAAATTATAGGGGATCGAATGCGACAAACCAAAATCACTACTTTATAGGTTTCGTCGAGCCGGACGTCGTGGCGAAGTCCGTTTTTTCCGTTTGGCAACTCGAATACCTCGAAAAATGTGAAAATAGTGAAAAATATGAAAAATTACATAGAGACCCCTATATTTTATGCTCCGATTTTTGTGCAAATCTTGGAGAGGGACCTGATTGCGAAATTGAAATACTATGAAGGACTTGGCTCTAAATATTATGAGTAGAGGGAGCTAAATGCATTTTGTTGCATTTGTATATATATAGTATTAGGGTTCCTTTGAAACCGTAGAGCCCAGAACCCTAGCACCCAGCCGCATGCACCAACCCCTTCGTGTCCCTCTGCTCTCTCCTCGTCGGTTACACCGCCGGCCGCCGCCCCCTTCGCCGGAAAAAGAGAGGGATCAAGAGGAAGCCTTGATCTCGGTTGGGTTGGAGTAGGAAGCAACAAGAGGACTCCATAATTCAGCAGACCTCTTCTGGGACCTCCTCTGTGCCTGAGAGACCCAGCCGAGGTGTTCCCGACGCCCTGCTCCGCCGTGCGCCGCCGGTGGAGGATCTCTTCTTCTTTTTCCTCTTTTCCGACGAGGTGAGTTCATGACACTTCTTCATCTTTGTTGCTTCAAAAACCCTTGCAGTCTCCTTCTGACATAGAGAGCACTCTCTCTGTGAAGTGGAGGCGCTGCCGTGCTCCGATTGCCGGCGGGTGGGAGAAGATCGCCGAAACCTAGTTTTAGGCCAGATCTGTTCCCGAGCTTCATCTTGCTGTTGGAACGTGATCAGACACGTTGGAACTCTTCCTCGATTCGACTGCAAGATCTCCTCCAAGTTTGAGAGTGATCGATTGAGGATCCGCGACGCTCGGGCGTGCCCTAGAACCGGGCAAAATCTTGTCTTGGCCGAACCTCGCCGCCCGGCGCCGCCGCTCACCCAAGTCATTGGCCATCACCTCAGCAAGCTCCACGGCATCGAGGTGAGTGGGTTGGTGTAAGTTGCTGGGACTCAAGAGCCACGGTTCGGAATCCCTTAGAGCTCTCCGAGCGTGGCCGAGCTTCGCACCGGCCATCGCCGTTGCTCCCAGTCGCCGTCCGGTGACTCAGGTAAGTTTGTTTGGCCGTTAAAGGTTCCTCATGATGTTGCATGAGGTTTTTGACGTGGGGTTGCTTACCTCTGTAGTTGCACCAAGAAGCTAGCCGAGCTCCACCGCCGGCCGTCGCCCCGCGCCTTTAGTCGTCCCGGCCGACCACCCAGGTAGGCTCTAGAAGTCATCTGTAAACTTCCATGTATTCACATGTGGTCCTCATTGGCCAGAACCTAACCCTCCATGGATGCTCCCAGGTGGCCGCAAGGTGTTGGATTTTCCGGCCAACCACGCACGGGGCCGCCGGAGCTGTGTCGGGAAGTGACCGAGCCACCTCTGTGAGTGTCCTCTTGCTGCTGCTTACCTCTGCTTCAGGCTTGAAACCCGACTTGACTAAGCCTCGGCCAAACGAGCCTTTGCAAGGTTGCAACCTCGGTCACCTTGCTCCGGCCATCTCTCTGACTGGTCTGCGACGCTCCAAAGGTGAGCCCTGGACTCTATAGATCCTATTAAGAATGATGCTCACTCTAATTTCCATAAAGAACAGGTAGTTAGCTTAGTGTAGTAATCTAAGCTCTAGTTGATTAGCTTTTATGACCCAATTGTGTTTTGGGCTTCGTGTCCACTCAAACCAGTGAGCACGGGTTAGCTTGCATCGAGATCGATCTACTGTAATTTACGGCATAGTCTAAAAACATCCCGGATTGGGAGATCGAGTCAAAATAGTGGTTATCGGGTGTATTTATGCAAATTTAGAGAACCATAGCGGACTCGATTGCAAATATGACTTCATGGGCTAAATTGTAACTCCATGGCTCAAATTGATCCGAGACTGTGAGCATGGGGTCCAGCACGTTAAAATCTAGTTCCGGGTAAAATATTGGTTTAAAGATGGTCTCGGTTTAAATGTGGGGTAATTAGTGAGTTTTATATGAATAAAAGGCAATTT
>JAQNDB010005208.1:0-20492 GCA_029204045.2 Tillandsia leiboldiana | reverse complement strand
AACTGCGGTTGTTTCAGGTCCTGATGAAGCTCCTAGCCTTCCTGCCGAGCACGGATGCCGTCCGAATCTTGCTCCACTAAAGGCCCTGTCAACCACCTCTTGAAAGGTGGGCAGTCCTGCTGTTGGTACTCACCTGAAAGGCGTCGCTCTCCGTGGACCTTTTTCATATGCCGGGCCATATGTGACTCGTCCCCTCATGACAAAGTGTAGTAGCCCGCTGGTTTTAAAAGGTTTTGGGTCTACTTTTGGTTTCGTTTATTTTGCAATTCTTGTCAGGGGCCGAGGGTGATCTAATAATTCCTTATTCCGGGCAGACCGTCGGGGCTCACAGGTATTTTTAGTAATAAAGCTCGCGAAACGGAGAACGGCGCGGCGAAATCGGTTTTGAATTCCGACGCCGGAATCTCCCGGAATAAATTCTGGAAGGTGGCTAGCGGTTTCAGGTGGTCAGCGCGCTTTTTTGTTTTTTTAGGCAACCGGACGCCTGGTTCGCACCCGACTTATTATTACCCGCTTTTGATTGAAATGGTTCATTCCCATTCCCCATCCTACCCGCGTCCCGCCACCCTAAACCGCTCCCGCCTTTTCCCTGTCGTGGGAGAACAGGGGTACGCAGTTGCAACTTCCCACAACTCCCCACAACTCCCCACACTTCCCAACAACTCCCACAACTCCCCAAACTCCCGCGTACGAAACCCCAATGCAAGGAAACCCACTTCCCCAACCTTCTCGTTTCCCACCGATCGAGTGGAGAAGCACGGCGGAGGGTGAGGAGAGGGAAGCGCCGCCATAACCTCGTTAACCGGGCACGCAAGAACAGACGATCATCCCCAGATATCAACCCTAGCGACAAAACCAAGGTGAGCATAGCTTAGGGTCTTGATTAGGTTTTTCTTGGTTCTCTTAGGCGAAGGAGGAGGAGGGTCGGCGCCGTCACGGAGGCGGCGGCGCATGCTCCCGCATTGCGGGCGGCATCCGCATGCGGCGGCGCCGCATGCGGGCCGGCGGCCGCGCGGGCGGCGCCGCATGCGGGCCCGCGCCGCATGCTCCCGCCGCATGGCGCAGAGCCCCGATGCGGGCGGCGCTGCACGCACTGGCCCTGCATGCGGGCAGCCGCCGCCGTGCGGGCGGCGCCGCATGCGGGCGGCGCCGCATGCCCCCGCACGGGCGAAAAGCGCCGCATGCGGGCGGCGCTAACACGCGCCCGCATGGCGGGCAGCGCCGCATGTGGGCAGCGCCGCGCGCCGCACCACAAGCGGGCAGCGCCGCATGCGGGTGACGTCGCATGCGGACGGCGCCGCACGCAGGTAGTACGCCGCCCAGCCCGCGGCGGCCCGGGCGCGTACGTGTACGAATTGTACGCAAGGTTGGGGGGGGGGGGGGGGCGCCCCGCCGGGTGTTCTAGTCTTAAATCTTGCGGAGTCGTTGAATTTCTGACTCCTGTATGACAGGTTCTTGTAGGTCCGGGCGGGCACCCGAGACGCGGGGAGAACCTAGCATCGGTCAGGAGCGCGACAACGAAAAGGTGGTTTTGGTCGAGGCTTAGTATAGAGTGTTAGTATTCCGAAAGGGATTTTTATTAAATGTTAATCGGTACTAACGCTGACGGTTTCTTTGATGACTATATTACCCCGTGTCTTGGTTACTTATGCTCGAGTTGCGACACGCGCACCCGCGGTCTGGCCACCGCAAAGGGTGCTCTTTTCCGGAAAGGCGGTCTCCGACCCGTGTTACCCACGAGGGGATGTAGTGGGCCCCCGTAGGTGTGGGGTTCGAGGCACCAAGGTGTGAGCGGTGCGACCTGTCGGGATTGGTGCCCGACGAGGTCAGGTGTGCGACCTGCCGGATTGGTGCCCGACGAGGTCAGGTGTTACAGGTGTTACCGGGGTTACAGGTGTCACAGGTGGTACAGGTGGTTGCGAGTTACCGTTATGAGTAGAGTGTTGCTCCGGCTAGTCTTACTTTTGTGGCTTGGTATTACTTTACTGCTTTAGTATTGTTATCATGATAGTGTCGCTGATACCCACTCTGTGACAGGTACCCCCCAGGGGGTAGAGGTAGGCGACGGTGAGGCCGAGGTGGGAGCAGCCGGGCTGTGGGAGCCCTAGTATGCCGTTTTCTTTACTTTCTCTGCATTTCATTTGGTATTGTAGGTTACTGTGTGGTTCTCGATACCCTTGTGGGGTCGTGTGGATGTTGATTACTTTCTTTCTGGTTATGCACTACTGTTTCCTTTATTGTTCCCGTTTGGCCATTTTCTAAACAAACCAACTAGAAAACAAAAGAAAAAGGACTTCGAAAACCGTTTTAAAAAATCTAGGGTCGGGTGGGCCCGTTTTCCAAACCCTGTGGATTTATGCCGTTTTCCAATCTGTTTTCGAAACCTAAGGCCGTGTGGGCCTGTTTTCAAAACGGTGAGTTTATCCTTTCAACTTGACTGGCCACGGGCATTGTTAGTCTTCATACACAGTTAGACTCCGAACTGATGTGATTAAATGGAAAATGATTGCTTGTGTTCGACTGTTGTAATAGCCGCGACGCCGTGCATATACAGAGGAGACTCTGCCCGATTTTCGAGTAAATCTGTATATGCGGCGGGTCTGGGCACGCGCCGGGAAGGAGGTTTTAAACAAAAAATTTGTACGCACCTTACGCTTACTTTTGTGTATCGTTTCCGCTAAAATAAAAAACCCCCGGGGCGTGACAGATTAAGATGGTATCAGAAACCTTTGCTTAATCACAACAGTGACGGCTCAACATCCACCGAGATATCACACTTAACTACGAGTAAATAAAATGTGCAGGGTTTAAGGGTTAGGACGTGAGAGATCGGGGAGGGGATTTGTAGATAATGTTTTCTTTTCTCTCTCGATTTTACGGTGGTTCTTCTAGCAAAGGTGAGTGCTAAGCTTTGGTTGGTGTTGTCTGTACAGACAATGGTCCGAACCAGAGCGTTGCCGAGGAGGTAGGGACAGATGCGACGACATCAGCAGCTACAGAGAACCAGCTCCTGCGGCAACAATTGAGGGAGATGGCGGGGCAGATGGCGACCCTTACGGATCGTGTGCGTCAATTGACGCAGCAGCAAACCGGTCGCTCCCGCCCCTCCACAGGAACCAATTGCACCGGCCGCAGCACCACAAGCGACAGGGCTGGGGTAGGGGCAGCCCCCTACGGCGGCAGCAACGGCCGGGCTAGCATCTACCCAGACCACGGCGCCGACGGCAGCACCCGCATTAGCGCCCGCGGGGCCGGCGCCGGGGGCTCTCGGCGGGAGCACCTCCGCGGCCGCCGCCGTCGCTGGGGAAGGGACGGTTACGCGGGCGGAACGAGAGCGAGTGCGGGCCAACCTGGCGGATTTCATGAAGTTCGAACCACCCACGTTCGAGGGGAGACGACTAATCCCTGGGTCGTCGAAAAGTGGGTGGGATCGATGGAAAAGTTGTTTGAGGACCTACTCATCGAGGACCCCGAGCGCGTTCCCCTGGCAGTTCACTTTTTGGAGGGAAACGCTCGTTTATGGTGGAAGACGGTGCGCCCTGATCCCACCAAGGGCACCGTGCTTCTATTGTGGACGACGTTCAAGCAGGAATTGTTTGGGGCCTTCTTCACAAATAGCGTCAAGAAGAAACTGGAGGACGACCTAAACCACATTCAGCAAGGGAGCAAGACGGTTATGGAGTATCAGCGTGAATTCGTGCGCCTGGCAAATTGCGTCCCTTTCGTTATAAGGGACGAACCCACAAGGCGCAACTGTTCGTGGATGGGTTGCGAAGTGATATTTTCCAGGTGGTTCAGGCCGCTGATTTGCATACGTTCCAGAAAGTGGTCGACCGGGCCACTGTCGTAGAGCGTGGGTTCGCCGTTACCCGCGCTAGGAGGGAGGCCCCGGCACAGCATGAAGATAGGAAGTGGCAACAGCAGAGCTACGGGGGGGGTCATCTGCCGGGAGCCGACCCCCCAAACGGTGGAGGGCACAGTCGGGAGCACGGAGCGCACCTACGGGAGAGCCGAGGCCAAGAGACAGGCTTTGCGTGATCTGCGGGGGAGCGCATGGAGTGTTGGATTGCCCCCAGAGAGTCGATCATTGCTTCCATTGCGGCAAGTAGGGGCACTTCCGCCGCAACTGCCCCCTTACCGTGGGATCAGCCTCCTCTGCCGCTTCCACGCCTTCACCACAATTTTTGGGGCGGGGGAAAGCTCCTATGGGGTCGACCTCTAGGCCCCCGGCTACGCGGCGCGAAGAGGATAGGCAGCCTCAACCGGGCGGGCGAATTTATTCCATGACCCGCCAGGAATCGGACCCGCCGGAGGACGTACTCGCAGGTATAACTTCTATTTCAAATTCACGTTCTAGAACCCTCTTTGATACTGGAGCAACACACTCGTTCATTTCTCGCGAGTACGTGTTTTCGCATGACCTCGAGGAAACACCTCTCCAAAGTCGTTTGACGGTCCAGACCGCGGGTGGGACACTGGAGGCGACTAGTTTTGGTGGCCACCTGCCCGATTAAGCTAGGGCGGCTGCTTTGCCCTTGGGATTTTGTGGTGATTCCCTTGAAGGAGTACGACGTTGTTTTGGGCATGGACTGGCTCTCAAGGTACCAAGTGCTTATCGACTGCGATAAGCGGATGGTGCAACTACAAGAACCAAGTTTCCCTAAGAATGCGTACGTGGCGTGTAAGAGCACCTCCTTCCGGGCAGTCATCTCAGCGGCTCGAGCCAGGAGTGGTAGAGGGTGGATGTTTAGCCTATTTGGCTTCGGTGGATCTGGTTACCCGACCCTCGACGACACCTTCAGACATCCCAGTGGTGAGGGACTTTCCCGACGTCTTTCCGACAGAGCTGCCCGGGATACCCCCTGAACGAGAGGTGGTGTTTGTTGGGTTATATGTAATAAGGATCTAAATAGGGGAAAAAACACCTAGAGGGGGGTGAATAGGTGTAAACGTATAAACACTCAAAAATCGTTGCGATAAAAACCCAATGCGGAAATAAAAAATACTCGCAAGATTTTTACGTGGAAAACTCCATCACCGGAGTAAAAAACCACGGGACCGATAACACGGCAGAAATCCACTAGAATTAAAACACGTACAAGGTGATTTACCGTACACACTTACGACTCAACCTTTTCCATACGCTCCTAGAGGATCTTCTCCGCTCGCTCCGCGACGCTTCTCGAATCCACGATCTGCGCCCAACGCCGAATCCACGGCGTCCAACGTCGAATCCACGACGTCCGACCGAATCCACGGTCTTCACCCAATAGCACCCTTCGAATCCACGAACGTGCCTCGCTCCGAATCCACGAGAGCGGTTGAACCTTGAATCCACAAGGACACGCGAATCCACGCGCCGATTTTTGGGTAAATCGTTGTTTTTGGGTGGTGATGATCCGCCGAATACTTAGATCAAAGATAGATCGGAAATACCATCTAAGTATTCATTAGTTTGATTCAACTCAAGATGTGAGTATGAAAACCTAGAATCAAACTAATCAATATAGATGAAGAAACATAGAGTATTCTCTAATGATTTCCTTTCTTCTCTATATGTGGATCTAGAGCCGTATAAGATGATATAGAAAATGACGGCTATTTGGATTAACCCTAGAAAAAGAGTCATAGGGTCTATTTATAGGTTAGAAACCCTAGGAAGGAGATAAGAATCAAAAACCTAACATTTCTGGAAATTTGACGGACGGCGATCCGGATCGGATTTGGGCGATCCGGATTGCAGTAGCAATAAAGACGGTTTCCAGAAAACAAACGTTCGGGATCCGGATCGGAATGCCTGATCCGGATCGTTCATACATTTCAGAAAACTCAACGTTCGGGATCCGGATCGTGAGATGCTGCGATCCGGATTGAAGTAATGTATGAAACAACAACCTTCGGGATCCGGATCGCTGGCTCTGATCCGGATCCTGAACATGTCCCGAACACCAGTTTTTGATTTTTATGCAATAAAAGATTCTTCCAAGTGTTTCTACACTACAAGAAGTATTCGGATCACACAAAATCTTTAGTTAAACATACCTGATCCTTTTGAATTCTTCTTTCTTGAGATTGAGTTAAATGATCCAACTTTCTTCACCTTCAATCTTCAAGACATGAGACTTTCACGAAACTACGCCAACTCAAATTCCGTAACAATCTCCCCCTTTGGCGGTTTCGTGACAAAACACAGATCCACTAAAGAAAATTCAAAAAGATATTTTTGTTGCTATCACCATACAACAAAAATTTACAATGGAGATCCAAAATTTAAAACATGAGATAAACTCCTAAAACAGACTCTAGACTTAGACATCTGTACTCTCTGCACAAAGAAATCATTCTTGACAAAAAGAGATCGTTAGATACCTCAAGAATATTTAGCATTCAAAACCTAGTACAGAGATAGAGTTTATCTGATCATCATGACATTTGAGAATTCAGATATGTAAAGATCATAGTCAAAAACCAACATATCTTCTATGCAATCAAAACCAAATGTCACAAAGTGTTAGTCCAACATCAACTTGTTAGTCATATTACATGCCCAAATAGTTAGTCGAATAGTTAGTAGAGACATGCAAACAAATCACAAGATAAAAACCAAAGTTGAAGTTGAAGTGATACTTACCTTGATGTATACAAAATTTCATATCAGCATTGTTCAAGTTCTCAGTCATCATTGTACCTTGATGTATAATCATTGTTCAAGTTCTCTAAACTCTCTCCCCCTTTTTGTCACAAACAAAGCCAAAATTACAAAAATTTAAGGAGAGTTAAAAATTCCAAGAAAATGTTCCGAAATTTAAGAACTAGAACTAAGAGTAAGTCCTAAAAAAACTGAAAAACCTGCACAAGAAAAGGTTAAAAATCTGCAAAAGAATAAAAAGAAAGGAATCAGTCATCAGATTCGGAGTCTTCAGAGCTCGTGCAGCCCATCTTTGAGAACATCTTTTTCACCAGCTTGTTCATAGAATTGACCTTCTTAGTTATGGTAATATGAGCTGCCGTGATGAGCTCCAGCTCATTGGAAATTCTCGTCTGTGCCTTCGAAATCTGTTCCTGCTCAACAGATAATCGTTGTTGTTCTTTGTAGATGGATGAGACTGATGCTTCATCCGCTGGTGTGGGTGCTGTTGTGATGGTGATGCGGAAGTGCCGCTACTAGGTTTCGTTCCGCATGGAGGGACTGGAGTGACATGGGGCAATTTGTGAAGTGACTTCACAACGGTGGACTCATCGATCATACCCAACATTGATGATAAGTCGGTGAGTAATATCAACCTGAAATTTTTTCAAGATCCTCATTATAATCAGTGGAAATGGAATTCTTTCTGTGGGATGAGGGTGCTCAACATATCTTGTCATTCTATTCCAAATAATGTATGGAATGTTGATATTCAATCCCATTGCCTCAGACGGATGTCCTAAGAGATACAAAAATAACATTCGATCCCATCTCAAGACTTTCGTCTGCATATTTGGAAGGATATTGTAACAAGTGATGAAGTTTAGAAATCGGTACTCAAGACGAAGTTCTTTGGATCTGATCGATTTCTCCGTTGATTGCGTTCCTTCCAAACAAATTCCCTTTATAACCATTTGCCACAAAGTGTTCGTCAAAACCTTTCCCTTCAAGTAATTAACCCCTGTCTTGCTGGCAGGCATTCCCAAAACCTCGCCAATCAATTGTGGAGTAATTTTGAATCTTGTGCCTTGGATGTTCGTGTAAAATTCCATTGGACCGTTTTCAATTTCTCGAAGGTGCCGTGCATTTGTATAGAAGGCCCTTACAAGATGCAGACAGTATCCAAGCACTTCTGGAAAACGACAAACTTGAATAAGATTTGCTTGTTCAATCAGAACGCCAAACTCAGGGGAGTGATCTCGTAGAGCCTCAATATTGACATGCCTCTCACCAATGCATTCACGATTCTCAAATGCCCTTAGGCGATCCGCATTAACGAACACTTGTTCCTCCCGAGGTGGAGAATCCGGAATAATCGGTTCGTTAGACATGAAATCTCGTGCTCGTCCAAACCGTCGAGCGAGTCGTTTCCTTTTCACCGAGATGGTTGGTGCAGTCATAGGTGCTTTACCTTTGTCCATGGGTGCTTTTTCTTTCGATGCATCGGACGCTTTTCCTTTTGAACCATCAGACGCCTTTTGTTCAGGCAATGAGTCATCATCATCTGTCAATTCAGTCCAATCTACCTCGTGACAATCTACTTCTGTGTCGCTGATCACATGAAACTCACCCTTTTGTTGTGTTTTCTTAGCTCTCTTTAACTTGTTTGTGGCCCGAGTGTGCACCATAGTGACCAATAAAAGAATGATCCATGAGAATCCCATTGATCCAAGTGCCTTAAGAAGATTGAAATCCTGTGAGCAACAACTCAAGAACACGAAAAAATTGTTAATTTTCAAAGATTTGAAAAATTGTACCCAAACAATCATAATCATGTAGAGAGACTAAGAATCAAATTAGTTTTGCAAAAGGACTTTTAAAAATAGATCAATTGCATGATTTTCGAAAATCCTTATTATATGCCCTAAAACCGAAATTTTAGAAATCGAAGCCTAAAAATCCGTTAATCAGGAGAATACCTAGCATATAATCAAAACTAATCTACCCAGAGTTCTTATTTCAAAAGAAATTTGATCAAAAACCATCCACAAACAAAGTTGATCCAAGAAATTCATCACGTTTGAGGAGGAAAAGAGAAAAACGGTGAAAAACCGAGATTTTGATCAATAAAACTTACTTGGAGTTGAAGAACTTGAGTTTGAAAGCTTCCAGGAAGGATGAAATCTAGAGAGAGAGGCTCTGGAAACTTTGGAACAAAAGATTGGAGTAAAAGAAATCAAAACCCTTTTGTTCTTTATAAAACCCTAGCCGCGATCCGGATCAGTTCATGATTGCGATCCGGATCGGCTACCCGCAGTGAGAAACTGCGTTCGGGATCCGGATCGGCAGGTCCAATCCGGATCGTCAGCCCGCAGAAGAATACCTGCGTTCGGGATCCGGATCATCTTGCCCGATCCGGATCGGCTCCAACTTTTTCTTTAGAAAATTTCAGAGAAATTCAAGAAAAACCAGAAAAAGATTGTAAGCACAAATGTGTATCAACTTTAAACAAAAATCATCGTTTCATACAACAAGAATTAGATTATGCCAAATCTATCAATAATATCCAAAAATGAAACGAAAATTTACAAAAATTAAATCCCTTAAAGTTGAACACCTTCAATTACATCTAACTTGATCTTATGAGTAATGCCTTTATCAAATCATCAATTCAGTAAAGAAAATGAAATACAAAGATCAATAGATGTTTGAAATCCCAAATATAGTAGATAATGTATCTAGACAATCTGTTGAAGAGAGTGGCTCTTTGAGCATCTTTCTTTAAAAACCCACCTTATACCAACCTTGAAATTTGACAGAGTCAAGTATTTCAACATGCATTTTACTTAATCAAAATTTGAACAACCATGCTTGGTATACATGTGGTAGCTGCACACAATACTCGGACGACCGAGGTGGTAGCTCTTTCCTCCATGTGGTGGTAGTTTTCACACTCCTCATTGGGATGTAACTCTTTCCACATCTTTTGAGCATTTTACATTTCTTTGACTCCCCCTCAATTGGCTATCAATTATTTAAGATATAAAGTATTCAACCAAAAATTGATCTCGATTTCATACTCGACTAAACAGTCAAATAAGATAATGACTATACCAAGAGATCATTGAGAGAGAGAAATTGACTTTGATCACTTAGAAGATGATTTAATTAACATAAATGATCATTGCAACAGTGAAATATTATGATGGCAAAAGCATAATAAATTTCTAAATGTGCGAAAAGATGCAATTAAAGTCAATTATGATCTATGCTCAATTAATGTCCTATGTACAAACATAGATAATGAACAAAACAAAACAAATACAAAACCTATCCTAAGCAAAGGTTTCAAAAAGAAGTTTATTTCAAGGAAAGCATTCCAATTGCTTTTCGCAAATGAATAAAACGTTTTTGATCCAAAGGTTTTGTTAGAATGTCAGCTAATTGATCCTCAGTTGAAATATATGAAAGTTGAAGAGTATTTGATTCAACTAGCTCTCTAAGAAAATGATATCTAAGTTCAATATGTTTTGTTCTAGAGTGCAACACAGGGTTTTTAGAAATGTTAATTGCACTTGTGTTGTCACAAAGAATTGTTACCGAAGATGCTGAAATCCGGAAGTCGCTCAATACGCTTTTCATCCAAATGAGTTGAGTTGAGCAACTTCCAGCTGAAATGTATTCCGCTTCGGCAGTCGAGAGTGCTATGCAATTCTGCTTTTTACTGTGCCATGCAACAAGGCAATGGCCAAGATAGAAGCATGCACCACTCGTGCTTTTCCGATCATCCACTGATCCTGCCCAATCGGCATCTGAGTATCCAACAATATCCAAACTTGTTCCCATAGGATACCAAATTCCGAAATTAATTGATCCTTTGATATACCGGATGATCCTTTTCACCGCTTTCAGGTGAACCTCCTTTGGTGCTGATTGATATCTCGCGCAAATCCCAACACCAAAAGATATATCCGGGCGACTAGCCGTGAGGTAAAGTAGACTTCCAATCATACTTCGATACAGTTTCTCGTCTACATTCTCACTATGTGATTCACTTCCAAGTCCCTTGTGGCTAGTTCCCATTGGAGTCGGAAAATCTTTCAATTTTCTAGATCAAACTTTTTGACCAACTCCATTGCATACTTGGATTGACTCAAGTGAATACCTTCATCATTTTGTTTAATTTGCAATCCAAGGAAATAAGTCAATTCGCCCATCATGGACATCTCAAATTCGCTTTCCATGGTCTCCGCGAATTTAGAAGCATCATTATCTCTTGTTGCGCCAAATACAATGTCATCGACATAGATTTGTGCTACAATGAAATTGTTTTGATAATGCTTCACAAAGAGAGTCCTGTCAGCTCCCCCTCGAGTATAGCCCTTCTCCAAAAGGTGCTTTGTTAACCTTTCGTACCATGCTCGCGGTGCTTGTTTCAGACCGTAAAGAGCCTTTTTCAAACGAAAAACATGGTTAGGTTGTTTATGGTCTACAAAACCTTTCGGTTGAGCCACATAAACTTCCTCATTTAAAAACCCATTTAGAAATGCGCTCTTAACGTCCATTTGAAATAATTTGATTTTAAAATGACAAGCAATAGCAAACAGTATACGAATGGACTCGAGTCTAGCTACAGGGGCGAATGTTTCGTCAAAGTCTATACCTTCTACTTGAGAGTAGCCTTGAGCAACTAATCGTGCCTTGTTCCTGATGATAGTACCATCCTCATTTTTCTTGTTCTTGAAGATCCATTTGGTACCTATCACATTGTGTTGCTTTGGAGGCTTCGTTAATTCCCAGACTTTGTTTCGCTCAAATTGATGGAGCTCTTCCTGCATTGCTTTAATCCAGTAGTCATCCTGAAGAGCTTCAT
This sequence comes from Tillandsia leiboldiana, assembly GCA_029204045.2. Classification (NCBI taxonomy): domain Eukaryota; kingdom Viridiplantae; phylum Streptophyta; class Magnoliopsida; order Poales; family Bromeliaceae; genus Tillandsia; species Tillandsia leiboldiana. The sequence continues at coordinate 8,991 of JAQNDB010005208.1, read as the reverse complement.
CTATGTTCTTTGGTTCGATTAAAGATACGTAGCAAGCGAATCCACAAACCAACTGCCTCCGAGTTCTAACTCCTTCTTGTGGATCTCCAATAATATTCGATTCCGGATGATCCTTGGAGATTCGTAGCGTTTGTTGAAACGGAGTACTCGGAGATACATGAGATGATTCCTGCACATCAGATAAACTTGAAGAACCATTAGATGCATCATTAATATTGGAAGTATTATTATGAGAAGATGCACTAGCAGGAGAATCATCATCTAGAGAGATATCGAGGGTAGATTTTTCAGATGCAAAGTGAAAAGCTTCATCTACTTTAACATTTATAGATTCTACGATCGTCTTAGATTCAAGTTAAATACTCGATATGCTCTGCTATTCGTAGAATAACCCAAAAAATCCCTTCATCACTTCGAGAGTCAAACTTTCCAAGATTTTCACGGTCACGTAAAATGTAACATCGACTCCCGAAGATACGAAAATATTTGATGTTGGGTTTTCTACCAAACCACAGCTCATATGGTGTATTTAACGTTCCTGGGCGCAAAAACTCGATTAATGACATAGACAGCGGTGTTCACAGCTTCAGCCCAAAAATGTAGCGGTAAATTCCGGCTATGAAGCATCACACGCGCCATCTCTTGAACAACCCTGTTTTTGCGCTCAACAACACCATTCTGCTGAGGTGTATAGGGTGCCGAGAATTCATGTTTAATGCCGTTTGAAGTACAAAAGTCAATGAATTTTGAATTTATGAATTCTCCACCTCTATCACTTCTAACACGAATGATCTTTTCATTCTTTTCAATCATAATACGATGGCAAATCTCATGAAAAGAGTCAAAAGTATCAGCTTTCTCTTTTAAAAATGCTACCCAAGAAACCGAGAGAAATCATCAACCAATAAAAAAATATACCATTTACCTCCCAAAGATGGTTGACGGGTCGGCCAAAAGAAAGAAAAAAAAATAGTCTACATAAACTACACAACATTTAATCGTAGAACGATTAAAGACAAGGAGGGGTTTCACCTTTGCATACCCAAACCTTTTGAGTTTTGGAGTATGTTGGCAATGGTTGAGAAATTTTCCTTGATGAAGACGTCTTGTATGATTGATCTTTTTCTTTTGTCATCGTCTTGTTTGAAGTACTACCAATGTTCTTTTCTTTTGAAAAATCCTTCTTTGAATTCCGGGGAGTGAACTTATTGGTAGCAGTTGCAAGATGTGGTTGATTTGATCTTTGAGCTCCAATCTTGCAATTTCTTTCAATGTGCCCTGCAAAATTACAACGAAAACATACCTTTGTGCTTGACGATTCGAAGAGGATGAAGTAGGCTTGTTGTCGTTGGTTGTCATGAATTCCGGTGTCGGAGGAGGAGATACCGACTGAGGCACAAAGACTGTCCCACTCGAACTTGGACTGTTTCCAGTTTGAGTGTATCCGAGGCCGAACTTGTTTGTTTGACCAAGACCAAGAAGTTTATCCAACTTACTCCTTCCAAAGAAAATTGCTGTAAGTCATCCTTGAGTTGGAAATGGTCTCTGTCATTTCCAATTTTTCCCGTCGGGCCTCGCCGTAGAGCTTCAAGAAGTAGTTCGCTTTGTTCACCATATCTATATAGTTCTTCTCGAGTTGCTCATTGGACTCTTGAAGGGAAACATTTGCTTTTATCAGATTATCCCTTTCCACTTCAAGATCGGTCGAGAGAGAAGTTACCCTTTTTACTTCTTCTTCGAGATCCTGCAATCTCCCTCTCAACCCCTTGTTTTGCTTAGCCGGTTTCTTTGAATCCCGTAAAGATCTGTGATAGGCTAGAGCAAAATCTTCACCTTCCGAATCATCCGATTCATTGTCCGTTGCATTCTTTTCAACAGTGGAGTTGGACAACGACTCGGATGTACTTGCCATAAAGCACATGAAGGGTGAAGATATGGACGCGTGGAATGCCGTGGAGCTCTTTTCTTCATCACTTGAAGACGACTCATTTGACGTTGAGTTGTCATCCCAAGTGACGACTTGCATCGCCTTCTTCTTTGCCGGATACTTGTTGGGACACTCCGTTGCAATGTGGCCGTAGCCTCGACATTTGAAGCATTGTAGTTGTCCCTCTGAACTTTTCTTATCCTTTGAGAAGTTCTCTTGCTTTCTTGACTTGTAACTTGAAGTACCCTTGCCTTTGTTCGACTTTCCGAAGGATGGAGATTTGCTTGAATTACCCCTTCGAAAGTTGCGGCGAAACTTCCTTGTCAAGAGAGCGAGCTGCTTCTCAAATTCCTCCATAGAAAGGTTCTCGTCATCGTCTGAGGAGGATGTATCCGCGTCTTCTTCCTTAGTTGTTTTCAACGCATAACCTGAAGACTTAGAAGTGGATGCTTTTCCAGAAGAATTGTTAGTAGTAAATGTCATTTCATAAGTTTGTAATGAACCAACTAATTCTTCTACACGTATTTCGTCCGGGTGTTTAATAGTTTCAATGGCAGTAACCTTTGGGCGAAATCGTTCAGGAAGAGTTCTTAAGATCTTTCTTACAATCTTAAATTCTGGAATCTTCTCTCCCAGGTTAGCACATGAGTTTACGATGTCTTGCAATCGTGTATAGTAGTCCGTGAAAGATTCATTTTCTGCCATCAAGATAGAGTCAAACTTGCTCGTAAGCATTTGCAGTTTCTGAATCTTCACGAGGTTAGTTCCCTCATGTGTAACCTGAAGAACATCCCAGATTTCTTTCGCAGTCTCACATGCCGAGACGCGAGAGAATTCAGTTTGAGATAAGGCATTAAAAATAGCATTAATTCCCTTGCCATTGTAAGAAGATGAATCTAACTCTTCCTTGGTCCATTTCGACCTAGGTTTTAAGGTGTGAACATCACCAATAAATTCAGTTGGATTAGACCATCCTAATTCAATTGATTGCCACACCCGTTCGTCGATGGAAATTAAAAAGGCTTTCATCCGTACTTTCCAGTACGCATAATTTGTTCCATCGAAGAACGGGGGTCGGTTGATGTTTCCACCTTCAACCATTGTTTACAACCCTATTCCCGCTCTGATACCACTTGTTGGGTTATATGTAATAAGGATCTAAATAGGGGAAAAAACACCTAGAGGGGGGTGAATAGGTGTAAACGTATAAACACTCAAAAATCGTTGCGATAAAAACCCAATGCGGAAATAAAAAAAACTCGCAAGATTTTTACGTGGAAAACTCCATCACCGGAGTAAAAAACCACGGGACCGATAACACGGCAGAAATCCACTAGAATTAAAACACGTACAAGGTGATTTACCGTACACACTTACGACTCAACCTTTTCCATACGCTCCTAGAGGATCTTCTCCGCTCGCTCCGCGACGCTTCTCGAATCCACGATCTGCGCCCAACGCCGAATCCACGGCGTCCAACGTCGAATCCACGACGTCCGACCGAATCCACGGTCTTCACCCAATAGCACCCTTCGAATCCACGAACGTGCCTCGCTCCGAATCCACGAGAGCGGTTGAACCTTGAATCCACAAGGACACGCGAATCCACGCGCCGATTTTGGGGTAAATCGTTGTTTTTGGGTGGTGATGATCCGCCGAATACTTAGATCAAAGATAGATCGGAAATACCATCTAAGTATTCATTAGTTTGATTCAACTCAAGATGTGAGTATGAAAACCTAGAATCAAACTAATCAATATAGATGAAGAAACATAGAGTATTCTCTAATGATTTCCTTTCTTCTCTATATGTGGATCTAGAGCCGTATAAGATGATATATGAAAATGACGGCTATTTGGATTAACCCTAGAAAAAGAGTCATAGGGTCTATTTATAGGTTAGAAACCCTAGGAAGGAGATAAGAATCAAAAACCTAACATTTCTGGAAATTTTACGGACGGCGATCCGGATCGGATTTGGGCGATCCGGATTGCAGTAGCAATAAAGACGGTTTCCAGAAAACAAGGTTCGGGATCCGGATCGAATGCCTGATCCGGATCGTTCATACATTTCAAAAACTCAACGTTCGGGATCCGGATCGTGAGATGCTGCGATCCGGATTGGAGTAATGTATGAAACAACAACCTTCGGGATCCGGATCGCTGGCTCTGATCCGGATCCTGAACATGTCCGAACACCAGTTTTTGATTTTTATGCAATGAAAAATTCTTCCAAGTGTTTCTACACTACAAGAAGTATTCGGATCACACAAAATCTTTAGTTAAACATACCTGATCCTTTTGAATTCTTCTTTCTTGAGATTGAGTTAAATGATCCAACTTTCTTCACCTTCAATCTTCAAGACTTGAGACTTTCACGAAACTACGCCAACTCAAATTCCGTAACAGTGTTCCCTATTGAACTCTTGCCAGGTACTCAACCTATAACGAAGGCGCCCTACCGAATGGCCTTCGCGGAGTTGAAGGTTAAAGGCGCAACTAGAAGACCTCTTGGACAAAGGGTTTGTCAGGCCGAGTGTGTCACCCTGGGGCGCACCGGTGCTTTTTGTACGGAAGAAGGATGGAAGCCTACGACTCTGCATCGACTACAGAGGAATAAACAAGGTCACGGTGAAAAACAAGTATCCCCTGCCCAGAATCGACGACCTCTTCGACCAACTACGAGGAGCGACGGTCTTTTCAAAGATTGATCTACAGTCAGGCTACCACCAGCTTCGGGTTCGGAACGAGGACATTCCGAAGACCGCTTTCCGGACCCGGTATGGCCATTACGAGTTTATGGTCATGCCGTTCGGGACTTACGAACGCCCCCGCGGTCTTTATGGACATGATGAATCGGGTCTTCAGACCATTCCTAGACCGGTTCGTGGTGGTCTTCATCGACGATATACTAATCTATTCATCCACCGACGAGGAGCACGAGGATCACTTACGAACGATTCTCCAAACCCTCAGGGAGCAGAAGCTGTTCGCTAAGCTCAAAAAGTGTGAATTCTGGCTACGCGAAGTGGGATTCCTGGGGCATGTGATCTCGGTGAAGGGAATCGCCGTGGACCCCAAGAAGGTGGAATCGGTGATCGACTGGCAGCCGCCCACGACGGTGACGGAGATCCGCAGTTTCTTGGGGCTGGCGGGGTATTATAGACGCTTTGTTGAGGGTTTCTCGAAGATTGCGGCCCCTTTAAACCGGTTGACCAAGAAAGGAGAAAAGTTTGTATGGACGGTCAAATGCCAGGAAAGTTTTGAAGAACTCAAAAGAAGGCTAACGAGGCACCAATTCTTGTACTACCAACACCCGGTGAGGACTATGAGGTGTACTGCGACGCTTCGAGGATCGGCCTTGGGGGTGTTTTAATGCAGCAGGGGAAGGTAATAGCCTATGCGTCTAGACAACTGAAGGACTACGAGAGAAACTACCCAATACACGATTTAGAGCTGGCTGCGGTGGTCTTCGTCCTGAAGTTATGGAGACACTATCTCTTTGGTGTCCATTGTAACATCTTCTCAGATCACCAGAGTCTTAAATACCTATTCACCCAAAAGGAACTAAACCTGCGGCAGAGGCGGTGGCTTGAGTTACTGAAGGATTACGACCTAACGATCTAATACCACCCCGGGAAAGCAAACGTGGTAGCAACGCTCTGAGCAGGAAGGGGCGATTGGAGGGAGGATCGGTAGGTGCGATAACTGAGCAGAGCAACTTGATCGCGGAATTCTCACGACTAGGGTTGGAAGTAGTGCCAGCGGGCACGGTTCGCAACTTCTAACTTTGGTGGTCAAGCCAACACTGCTAGAGAAGATTCGAGAGGGACAGCAGGCGGACTCGCACTTACAGCTCGTAAGAGACAAGATCTCACCGGATCGGGAAGGTGACTTTCAGTGGAAGGCGACGGCACTCTACGTTCCGCGGGCGGATTTGCGTGCCGGTACCCCGAATTGAAGAAGGAAATCCTATCTGAGGCACACAGCGCCCCTTATGCAGCGCATCCAGGAGGCACAAAGATGTACAGGGATCTCAAGCAGACCTTCTGGTGGCCCAAGATGAAGAGGGATGTGACTCGATATGTAGCTCATTGCCTGGTGTGTCAACAGATAAAGGCGGAACATCAACGGTCGGCGAGAAAGTTACAACCCTTACCGGTACCGGAGTGGAAGTGGGATCATATCACCATGGACTTTGTCACCGGGTTCCCACGTTCACAGCAAGGACATGACTCAATATGGGTTGTGGTGGACCGACTAACTAAGTCAGCGCACTTTCTGCCGATTCACACAACCTGGACCAGAGAGCGGTTGGCTCAAGTCTACCTCAGCGAGATTGTGAGACTGCATGGAGTACCGGCATCGATCACATCAGACAGAGACACGCGTTTCGTCTCAAAGTTTTGGCAGAGTCTGCAACGAGCCTTGGGGACTAAATTGTAGTTCAGCACAGCCTTCCACCCTCACAGACGGGCAGTCGAACGAGTGATACAGACGCTAGAGGACCTGCTTCGGGCCTGTGTACTCGATTGGGGAGTCGGTTGGGAGCGTTACCTCCCACTTGTGGAATTCGCTTACAACAATAGCCACCAGGCCAGCATCCTGATGGCACCCTACGAAGCCTTATACGGGAGACGCTGCCGGTCCCCGATCTGTTGGGACGACTTAGGAGAACGGAAGTTCTTGGACCCGATTTGGTGAAGAACACGAAGAGAAGGTGCGCCTCATCAGACACGCTTACTAACCGCCCAGAGTCGACAAAAGAGCTACGCGGATCGGAGACGCCGCGACTTAGAGTTCCAGGTGGGAGAACACGTGTTTTTGCGTGAGTCTCGCCGTCCAGAGGAATCAAGCGATTCGGGTTAAAAGGCAAGCTGAGCCCGCGGTTTGTGGGGCCATTCGAGATCCTGGAGCGGATTGGCCCAGTGGCTTACCGCCTTGCCCTACCACCGAACCTCAACCGGATTCACGACGTGTTCCACGTTTCGATGCTCAAGAAATACCTCCCCGACCCGTCGCATGTCCTGGACCTCTCGACACTCGAACTGAAGGAGGACCTAAGCTTCGAGGAAACCCCTGTGCGAATACTAGCAAGAGAAAGCAAGACGCTTCGAAACCGAGTCATCCCCTATGTGAAGGTGCACTGGAACCACCACGAGGAGCGGGAAGTAACGTGGGAACTGGAATCGAAGATGAGGGAGGGCTACCCCTATCTCTTCACCGCGAACCAGGATTGAGTTTCGAGGACGAAACTCGTTTAAGAGGTGAGTGGTGTAGTAGCCGCTGGTTTAAAAGGTTTTTTGGGTCTACTTTTGCTTTCGTTTATTTCGCAATTCGTTTCGGGGGCCGGAGGGTGATCTAATAATTCCTTGTTCGGGCAGACCGTCGGGGCTCGCGGGTATTTTTAGTTAATAAAGCTCGCGAAACGGAGAACGGCGGCGAATCGGTTTTGAATTCCGACGTCGGAATCTCCCGAAATAAATTCCGGAAGGTGGCTAGCGGTCAGGTGGTCAGCGCTTTTTTCTTTAGGCAGACCGGACCCTGGTTCGCACCCGACTTATTATTACCTGCTTTTGATTGAAATGGGTTCATTCCCATTCCCCATCCTACCCGCTCCCCGCCACCCTAACCGCTCCCGCCTTTTCCCTGTCGTGGGGAGACAGGGGTACGGATTTGCAACTTCCCATAACTCCCCCCAACTCCCCACAACTTCCCACACTCCCACAACTCCCCTGCGTACGAACCCCAAGTGCAAGGAACCCACTTCCCCAACCTTTCAGTTTCCCAACCGATCGAGTGGAGAAGCAAGGCGGAGCGGGTGGAGAGGGAAGAGCGCCGGCATACCCTTCGTTACCGGGCACGCAAGAACAGGACGATCATCCCCTAGATAACCCTAGCCGACAAAACCAAGGTGAGCATAGCTTAGGGTTCTTGATTTAGGTTCTTGGTTCTCTTAGGCGAAGGGAGGAGGAGGGTCGGCGCCGTCACCGGAGGCGCGCCGCATGCTCCCGCACGCGGGCGGCATCCGCATGCGGGCGGCGCCGCCTGCGGCGGCGCCGCATGCTTCCGCATGCGGGCGCCGCCGCATCTTCCGCATGCGGCGGCCCGCATGCTTCCGCATGCGGGCGGCGCCGCATGCTTCCGCATGCGGGCGCACCGCATGCGGGCGGTGCCGCATGCGGGCGGCCCCGCATGCTCCCCTCATGCGGGCGCTGCCGCATGCGGGCGGCGCAGCATGCGCCCGCATGCGGGCACGCCGCATGCGGCGGCGCCGCATGCGGGCGGCGCCGCATGCTCCCGCATGCGGGCGGCGCTGCTGCTCCCGCATGCGGCAGAGCCGCATGCGGGCGGCGCTGCACGCGCCCCGCATGCGGGCAGCGCCGCGTGCGGGCGGCGCCGCATGCGGGCCCACCGCATGCGGGCGGCGCCGCTGCCCCCGCATGCGGGCAGCGCCGCATGCGGGCGGCGCTACAGCGCGCCCGCATGCGGGCAGCGCCGCATGTGGCAGCGCCGCGCGCACCACAAGCGGGCAGCGCCGCATGCGGGTGACACCGCATGCGGACGGCGCCGCACGCAGGTAGTACGCCGCCCAGCCGCGCGTGGGCCGGGCGCGTACGTGTACGAATTGTGCGCAAGTGGGGGGGGGTGGGGGGGGGGGGGGGTGGGGCGGGGGTGTTCTAGTCTTAATCTTGCGGAGTCTTGAATTCTGACTCCTGTATGACAGGTTCTTGTAGGTCCGGGCGGGCCCCCGAGACCGTGAGAACCTAGCATCGGTCAGGAGCGCGACAACGAAAGTGGGTTTTTCGGTCGAGGCTTAGTATAGTGTTTAGTATTCCGAAAGGGATTTTTATTAAATGTTAATCGGTACTAACGCTGACGGTTTCTTTGATGTACTATATTACCCCGTGTCTTGTACTATTCTAGGTTGCGACCACTCGCACCCGCGGTCTGGCCACCGCAAGGGTGCTCTTTTCCGTAAAGGCGGTCTCCGACCCGTGTTACCCACGAGGGGATGTAGTGGGGCCCCCTTAGTGTGTGGGGTTCGAGGCCACAAGGTGTGA